>BQNB010208406.1:0-10410 GCA_026074375.1 Tanacetum coccineum
GAATGCGTGCAGCCCTTATTTCATATGTACAATGGGCCTGCAAGTTCTATACTATACTGAAATTACATATAACATAAGTACTATGAAACTGTTTTGATGAGATTGTGATCTTAAACTTCCAACAGACATTTCTCATCAAACCCACTAACGCAAAACATACCGTCTCGCTGCAACGCGCGGGTTACTCAGCTTGTTTACTCTAAATCACTTTTCCTAGTTATACCGAAAATCTATGTAATGTTATGTTCTCACTATCGGCACAAATGGACTTAGTAAGCCCAAACTTTAATCTTCTTAATTTATAACTTGACCTGGGGTGAGCAGAAAAACCGAAAGCGAACCAAACCAAAAATAATTAAACTGTACTAATAACTGAACTACTAATTCGGTTTTTGGGTTGGATATGAGTTTGGTAGTTGAACCGAAAACCGAATTCATAAAAATATATATATTTCTTATATATTTATATATCCTAATATAAAAAACACTTTTTATGCTTAAAATAGTTTTTTTTATTAAATATTTATGTACTTATTTACTGTATTTCTTTTTAAAAAATAGTGAAATTCGAGTTATTTGGGTTAACCCGAGAATCGAACCGAATTCAAATTCGATTTTCGGTTCGGTTCGGTTGAATTCTAGTGCGATTCGGTGAACTGAACTAACTGAACAACCCGATAACCGAATCGATCAACACTCCTGCTTGGCCATAACCTAGCCTAGCCTGCTTGGCCATAACCTAGCCTAGCCTGAGCATCGGGTAAAAACCGAACTGAAAATCGATTTTAAAGCTGAGAAACGAATTGAAGTGAACAGATCCAGAACGAAACCGAAGTGAACCAGCTCGGTTAGGTTTAAATAGTTTAGTGTATTTTTCTCGGTTTTGACCCGGATCGAACTGAGCCAAACCAAACCGAAAACCATAATATATAAAATCGAAAACAAAAACCGAATAAGGTCCGTTCGGTTTCGGTTGGACCGATACGGCTCAGTCCGGTTCGGTTAACAATTAAAATGTCTAAAAAAGGTACAAGCTCGACAACAGCCCGTGGAGTTTGGATCCAAGAACTTAAAACTGTATTAGTTGGGGTGTTCATCGGTTTGGTCATCGGGTTATTTCGTTTATTCGTTTCAGTTAATTTGTGATGCGATATTTCTTTTAATAGAAACCACATCAGGTTTTACATTTATAAAACTCCAACTACCTCAACTATTTCTACGCACTAAAGAGCAGTGTACCCTATCGTGTATAGTGTAGTAATTGGTAAGTACGGGTGTCGACCCAAAGAACGGTTTGTGTCTCTAATCGTTTAATTGGTTTATTATTCTACCTAAGAAAGCAGGAAAGAAAGCATTTTGTGTTGTTGAAAGACTATCGTAGAATTATTTGGTGGTAAGCCTTATTGTCGAAAAGGGAATTGGCATAGTTTAGTGTATTTTTCTCGGTTTTGACTCGGACCGAACTGAGCCAAACCAAGCCGGAAACCATAATATGTAAAATCGAAAACAAAAACCGAATAAGGTCCGTTCGGTTTCGGTTGGACCGATACGACTCGATTTTACAGTCCGGTTCGGTTAACAATTAAAATGTTTAAAAAAGGTACAAGCTCGACAACAGCCCGTGGATTTTGTGTCTAGGGAATTGGCATAGTGGTAGACAACTAGGAAAGATGAACTCGTCTAATCATAATGATCTTACGTGCAATGTCTAAATGCAGCCTTAGATGATGTCTAAGTTCATTAGGTCCATTTCTGTAGTTGTAACCTAAGCTATGTTTACCGAGTGGACAGGAACTCGCAATGAGAATTGCCCTATTCTCATGTCTACAGTCGTTAAGGTTTCCAATTAATTTATGAGATATGCTTAACTCTAACAGATGGTCTCCTATTATCTCGCACTCCTAACCAAATATTTAATGCTAAGGGTTCGCCTAATGGGTTTAGGTCGAACGATTACAAGTATTGGTCATCATGTAGTCAATCATGCGTGTCAAGGTCTTTGGGATTATATAGATCCTTAACCGCACTCAACCTCTTATAAAAACTTAGACATGTACGCAAGGTTCTAGAAGCATACTACATGCATTATTCAAGACAACAAGATCATAGAAAAAATGCTAACGAACAAAGAATAAAGCAAATAGAATGATAACATCAACCAATTAGATTGATAGATCCAATAATAAAGAGTTGAAATATTATTACAGAAGTGCTATACTAATGCTCGTGGTCCTTTAGTCGAATGTCATGGCAAACTCCAAAGGGGTTGCCTCATACGGGACTGTTCGTCCCTTTTCCTCCTTTTTCTTGATGTCGGCTCACCACACCAGGGATGAATGAATAGAATTTATTTATAGGCTTCTGATTGGTTACGGCGTAACTCATGCGTTTGGTTACGCCGTAACCATGCTGATGTAGACTTTCCAAACTATAGGCAAAATAGATGTCACGGCGTAATCAAATAGAACGGTTACGCCGTAATGGTGACTAGGCATCCGCAATTATGTTGACGTGTGATGGTTACGCCGTAATGATGACTACGCAATTACGCCGTAACTAAAGAGTTTGGTTGTGACATAACTGAAGAGGTTATGGCGTAACTAAAGTGTTTGGTTACTGCATAACACTTCAGCACCCAACACTTAGATACCTTATTTTACGGTCGTGTCATAGCATATCTTTGGAAGATGTGAAGTCGATTGTGGTTACTTTGACAGGGATGCGGCATATTCCTCAGTAAGAGCATGAAGGCACAAATGACTGAAGACAATCGTATTAAGGACCACCGCTGCCAGGTAATGTGGTTATGATCAAAGTAACAATCAATCTTTATAGATGTAAATCTGTAGTAACCTTATCAATTTTCGATGTCAAAATGTTGTCATTTACAATTTTTATTTTTATTTTAATTTTAGATAGGTAGTAATATAGGAGACGATAGTTACTGCTTTATTTTCCTCATATGATGTAGGGGCATTCATTATTTGGGCAATAACCGAATAAATCAAAAACTGAAACCGAACCGAACAATAAAACCCGAATCAAACTAATAATCGAACCGAATTTGCCGAAACCTAATCGAACCGCTCTAAAAATTTGGTTTTCGGTTTGGATATGAGTGTGTCAATCTAAACTGAAACCAAATTTATGTAAATATAAATATCTTTTTTTATATTTATATATAAAAAAAAGACCGCTAAAATTTTATCTTAATGTAAAAAACACTTTTTATGCTTTAAATATTTTTTGCTAAATATTTATATAATTATTTCTAAAAAGAAAATAAATGGTATAATACGGGTCAAACCTGAAAACCGAACCGAATTTAATTTTCGGTTCCGTTTTATCAAAAAAAAAATAACTGAACTAACCGAATCGAATAAATCGAACAACCCGATAACCGAACCGATCAACACCCCTAATATGATGTAGAAAAACACGTTTAATGTGCTAAATTTAGGTGTTTCGGGCCGTCTTTGAGGGTGTGCAAGGTGAGCGACGGCACAGGGCCCAAAAAATTTTAGAGGCCCAAAATTTGTCCTGTTAAAAATTATATGCATATGTGCATACATTTCTCTCGATGAAAAATGTATTAAATGAGAAAATACCTTAAATGAGACGTATGTTTAACGTTTAGATAACTAATTTGCATTGTATCTTATAGACGGTGACACTTTATATATAACATTTTTTTTTGAAAAACCTAACATGTGATTTCGTCTAAAGCCCTAAATTTTTAAAAAAAAAAATTAAGGACAACCCTGAATTTGCTGATTACGATTTAGAACCACAATGCGTTTCACAATTTTCTGGAAATATGTGGTATGTGTACATTTTCGTTAAAAACATAACGTCGTAAAATAATATCAGACATAAAGGTTGCAGCAAAACCTATGTGGTCAAGTAGTTTAGTGGTCAGACCAAAAGGTTATAGCAGGATACCCGTCACCACAACGCACGGATACCTTGTTGGTACTATATAATGTAAATCTCATAACATTCATCAAGGAAACTGAACACAAAATTTGAACACATTACTATTTCTGCCTTACACAACAGAAATAAAACTATAGGAGACATGTTCTCGTGGAGTTTGGGTCCAAGAACTTAAAATTGTATTAGGGGTGTGAATAGGTTCGGTTATCAGGTTGTTTGGTTCAATCAGTTCAGTTTCGGTTATTTTTTTAATAAAACCAAACGGTACTCAAATTGGATTAAACCGTATTGAAAACCGAACCGAATTAAAATTGGATTTAACCGAACCGAGTAACAAGAATAACCCAAACTACATATTTTTAATTATTTATTTATTTAATTATATAGAATTTTAGCATAAAAGAAATTTTCAAGCCTAAAAAGTTTTATATTTAATTCGGTTCGTTTCGATTATAAGTTCGGTTCGAGTATTCCAGTTGGGTTCGGTTTTTGTTTTCGGTTTATTCAGTGTTACCTTAACAATGAACGCCTCGGATTAAACCTGTTTCAGAAATAAATACAACCAAATTTGTTGTTGATGGCAATTTGTTGTCACTATTGAATTTTTATGTATGTTGACATAATAATGATACACAACCCTTAAACACTATGTGGACTACTATTTACTGCTACAGACCAGTGGCGGAACCAGAAAAATAGAATGCGGGGGGTAAATATATTTTTTTGACAATAGCAACAAAATGCGAAGAAAAAACTAGTATCGAAATGATAAATCGAGCTTTCATAGTTAGAGATGAAGGATTTATAATATTTTAGAGTGTTGAATGTCCCCACCGATTTAAACATATTAGAAAGAAATATTACAAGTAGTCGATTATGAGTTATAAAATATCGTTTTATGCGCATGAATGATATTCTTTCATAATGATCGACTTGCAATAAAACAATACGGAGTACTATTATTTTATTTATTTAATGATGGATGAGGGAAAAATTAATTTTGACATCATTTATATATTTAAAAATATATTTTAACTATTTTAATAAAAGAACTGCATGGTTATTTGTGCCGGTCTGACATGTATGAATATAAAATGAATAAAATAATAATATAAATATTATAAATTAGTAGTATTTGAGGGTGCTTAATTATTAGGTCAAACATAATTTAGGCTCTACTTCAATGATTAATGACACCTTTAGATCTCTAGGCGTTTAAAAAAACTAATGTAATGTTTTTTTATCCTTTTCATAAAGTTAACATAATTTATACGTAGTTCAAATTGTTTTCTCTAAATAACTAAGCAGGTAGAAAAATACAGCTAGGAACTTTCTGTAATAACTTTAATTATTGACTAGTTTTCCTTTAATGGCTAAGTTAAAAAATGAAACCAAATTTGGAAGACCATTCGTGCTATTTTTAAAACTCTTTGATTGATCGTAATTTTTTGTGACCGAAACTTTGGTCGGTCGACCTTGGACGACCGCGTCCCCCTTTAACGCATCCCTCCCTTGAAAATGAATTGTATGGTCGCTCACCCGACCATAACTTTGCATATGGTTTATCTGTGAGAGTGTTTTTTAATTAATTTTTAGGAGGTATATTGTTTGTTGTGATCGGGGTTTTGTATTTGATATTAGAGAGATAAGTGGAAGTTACGTTAAAGTGGTGGTCACTCATCTGATCACCATTACTATCAATCTTAACAATCGATAAATTAAAAAAATAATACATATTTTATTAGTAAACCATTTATGAAAATCACAAAAACTCTCTTATGTGAGTTGAGATAAATGAAACCAAACAATCTTTTATACAACCAAATTACCAAATTTATTTAAATAATATTCTCTTTGCAAAGAAAATAAAAAATAAAAATAGAAAAAGAATTTTCCAAATTCATGGACCTACCTGCAACTTTTCTAGATTCCTTTTCCTTTCATTTATTAACCTTTCAGATTTGTTTTCATCCATTTTGGACATTTTCCTATATCCACTCACATTTTTTATATACTACAAGTAGTTATACCCGCGCTCCGCTGCGGGACGGTTAGCAGAAGAGCGTGGGGTTAGTTCTGTTGTTATTCATAAAAAAACAGACCGATGACTCAAAGAGTGCGAGAGTTTATTTTGAAAAAAAACAAATTAAAAAAAAAAACATGGTCGGACCGGGTCGGGTGATCGACCCGGTGCTTAGTTTTGTTGTTATTCATAAAAAAAACATACCGATGACTAAAAAAGTGCGATAGAGTATTTTAAAAAAAACAAAATTTTTTATTTATAAAAGAAACAGACCGATAACTCAAAAAGTGCGAGAGGATATTTTGAAAAAAAAAATTAAAAACAAAAAAAAATTGTTCGGACCGGGTCGGGTCGACCCGGCGCATTAAATGCACCCGGGTCGGATCAACCCGGTGCATTTAATGCAACTTAATGCACCCGGCATTTAATTCAAAATATCCGGGTCGGACTCCCCAATAATTGTATAGTTTAGTAATTTGTATAAGTTTATATGAAAATGACAAAAAGAAAGGAGAATTACCATTCTTCCACTATTTCAACACTAAGCAATTCAATTCAACATAAAACAGTAGACTGTGATATAATTTAATCACTTTATCACTTACCATCTAAGGAGTTAATCTAAGATAAGTTTTCGATACAAGTTATGTTACCGGCATTGTTCTCGATTACTAATATGTAAGTTATATAAGTTCATATTAAAAACTGTAAAAAATGATTTTTTTATCGTCATAAAAAGACTAAAAGGTCCGGTCACTACAAAAAGAAGAAAAAAAAAGTTTAACGCATTAATCAAATTGAAGACTGTCAACACTCATGATATCTAAAAGATTCTTCAACATGAAGTTATACATTCCAAAAAGTTAACCCTTATAATGAAGATCATCCAAAAAACCATCAAAAATGTCTAATAAAGGAAATAACATCCGTATCATCCAAAAGAACATTGTATGTTTTTTTTCAAATCATTATCTCTCTTCATTTAAATCGTCAATTCTGATATACCTATTGATGACGTATAACACGTGTAGCGGGCCTTTGGACCTGGACTACATAAGTCATGCATGGGCCCAAGCCCAATAAAGCAATCATAAGGCACAATGGGCCAAAACTAAGCCCAGACCAGCTGGCTACGATCCGGAGGCAGCAAGACGGACGAAAGGCTTCCAGAAGACGCTTCCGCAAGGTAGCGGAAGTCCGCCAGACAAGCCTAAGTCCGCAAGTCACGATTATAAGCGAATCCTTACCCGATAAGGGTCTCACTTCGGCCCACTAACAGAAATAAGTGAAATACTAGGAAAACTTAATATTTGGCTCACCTATAAAAAGGGGTACTCTGACACCCCACAAGGTATGACTTTCTGACGACATTTCACACACACATAACATTATCTGACAAACATGTTCACTTACTCTCACGCCGGAGTCCAATCGTGGGGTCCGTCCCCACGATAAAACTAACGGTTTATCTTTCATTGTGCATGGAATTTTCTCATTGCTTTATTTAGTACAAGATTATTCATTATTAAAAGCCCAACAACTATCCAGATCCGATTTTGTAGCGCATTACATATCCATCACTATAAATAAAAACACTAGAAATAAGTAGCAGAAAAAAATACAATTTCTAATTTTTATATCTAATATTCCAAAAGAGCTCTACAAAGTTACAATACGGAAAAAAACGAAACGAAAAATATAAAGTTCAACAGGTCAAAAGTATTTAACTGTTAAAAATTAAAGAACAGAAACTGATAAAAAATTTGCGTTGCACTGTAAAAAATGGTACAAAAGAAATCTTTGTACATTTTTAGTACTTTTTAACGGGCCAGAAGGGGTACCAATAGTAGCACCCATAGGTAATATAGATAAATATCAACATTAAGCTCAGGCTACAATTTTTTATCCTCACGATATGCTTACGAATGTTCCTCACGTTTCCAATAAAAGTAGCCTCATACATATTGGTTTTGGGTTGTATACTTTAAAACAAAGATTTATGAGGTGTTTGTTAAAATTTATTTATGAATTTTTTTTTAGAACGGCAGAAATTTATTAACGAACTAGCAAGGAGCTAGAAGAAATTACAAAAAGTAAACCTCAATAGGGTTTTGGATCCAATTGCTCCATGAGATGGAAGACAAATTGTTTCTAGAAGAGTACCAACGAAAAAAAAAATCTACAACCTTATCATATAAGATGCTACATTTAGGGTGAGTGTCGCCAAAGATCATATCGTTACGGAAGTTCCACAGAGCCCATAAAACAACACTACAAACAACTTCAGTGATGGCTTTCTTGTTCGAAGATATATGAAGCTCTTCTATCCAAGTGAATAGGCCGCGCAAGTTAGGAATGACAGGAGGGTTAAAGTCCAACCATTTAAAGACCCGAATCCAGAGGGAGGTAGCGAGAGAGCAAACCCACAGCGTATGATAAGACGTTTCAATCCCATTATCACAAATAGGGCAAGTAATCTTCGACTAAGGTTCCAACGAGTAGGAAGACGATCACGGAGAGCCCGCCAAATAAATACATTGACCTTTTTTGGGACGAACCTGTTCCATCTAGTTTCAGACCCATCATCTGGAAGATAGACATCATCGATTTTCCCACGTGCATCTTTGACAGTGAAAGAAGAGTTGCCCGAATACCAGACCCATGCATCATCCGAGTCATTAAGAGTCGAGTTCTTGAGGAGGTTAAGGAGGTTATCCAGCAGGTTGGCAGTATTTCCATATGAGACATTACGAGACCAAACAATATGCCAACCATTATTCCAACAGTCACGAACCGAAGCATCTTTGTTCAAGGCTAAACGGAAAAGACGAGGGAATTGTTGCTTAAGAGAGGAGGAACCTACCCAAGTGTCATACCAAAATTTCGTAGAGATCCCGTTGTTCACTCGCCTTTGCATGGAAGAAAGGGGTATAAAGCCTTTTTCATGCATGATATTAATTGAGCCAACAATTCTGCTCCAAACACCTTTATTTTTACTTGAGCATGGTTGCGTAAATTACATAGTTCCCGGTCATGAATGTCAAGAATCAAACGCGCCCAAAGAGCAGTATCTCTTGTGTTGTTGATCTGAGAAGTAACACGCCCCGGACCCATATTCCGCTGCGACCCAATTTGGGGGTGTTACACCTCCTTTGTCTTTAGAGGTAAGAGTTGAGTTCCAGGAGATCCAAGGGATTTTTTTAATGTTACCGTCACTACCCCAAAAGAAGTTGGATCTAATAGACTCCAATTTCTTGTTCACCGAAATAGGCATAGGGAAAAGAGAGAAAAAATACGTACCGAGAGCCCCTAGAACCGAAGAGATGAAAGTGGTTCTTCTACCAATGGATAGAAGAGAAGCTTTCCATTTGGTGAGACGTTTGGAGAACTCCATAATCAGGTATCCCACACTCTTACAAGAGCCATATTACAATCATATGGGTAGCCCTAAAAATTTCGAATAGGGAGGGTCAAAGTGGTTACAACCAGTAATCAAGGCCATCGAAATAACTTCATCAAAAGGGACGCCAACACCGAACAAGTTGGATTTATGATAGTTAATTTTGAGACCGGAGACAAGGTGGAAGCAATCAAGAATGGAGGTCAAGCTGCAATGTTACTCCTCGACCACGCTCCAATGAATAAGGCGTCATCTGCAAAAAATAAGTGAGAGAGGTTCACGGTATTAATTTTGCAACCGTTGTAAAGACCAGCAGCCATCGCGTCTTCCATAGCAACGTGGAGCCCTTCCATAGTATAATGATAAAGAAGGAGTAATGGGTCTCCTTGGCGAAGACCACAAAGGATGTTGAATTCACAGTCAGGAATGCATTGATAAGAATCGAGGCCCCGAGGCCAGAAAATGGAGACAATGGAGATCCATTTGATCCTGTTAATAATTTTTTCATTGAAACCCATGAATGCATAACCCTAAAAGAGGAAGTCCCAAGAAATAGTATCGAAAGCCTTCTCAAAATCAATTTTAAACACCATGAGTTTATACTTTTTGCGTTTACACCATTGGATCACTTCGTTAACCATCAAAGGGCCATCAAGAATCTGCCTTTGTTTAATGAAGCTCGATTTGGTCCTGGCTAATAATGCTATCAATAACACGAGCCAATCGATTTGCTAGAACTTTAGCAATGATCTTATATTGAGCCCCGACAAGGCTTATTGGATGGAAATCGCTAATCATCATAGGACATGGAACTTTAGGAATAAGGGTGATGAAAGAGGTGTTGCATCCTCTAGGAATAATACCAGTGGTGAAAAAATAGCCAACAAACTCTCTTAGTTTTCATCTGTTGTTATCTGTTGTTATAAAACTCTCTTTAAAATCAGCTTTCTAGTTGTAAAAATTGCATTTTGCAACTTTAAAGGGGTGTTTGGTTTAAGTGGATTTATGGGTCAAAGTGGGTCAGAATTAGTTATGCCTCTTGGGTCATGTT
>BQNB010208408.1:0-10410 GCA_026074375.1 Tanacetum coccineum
ATTCATGAAATTACAAGCAAACGCGTACAACACTAAAAATAAATAGTAGATTTATCGACGTCGTCAATGACTTGAAAACACATGATGTTATAATTTGAGCTTTCAAATCCTGTATTTCATGATATTGTTCACGTTCTTTTTGAAATACATTTGATCCGTTTTCTTTGCAAACTGAGTTGTTTTTCATTTGTTCTTTACATTGTTGTAAAGCAAGTTCAAGAGAAATCGAGTGTTTTTCAAGTTTAGAAAAACTTTTTAACAAATTATTATGAACTTCTTTGTTAACAGATTCAGTTTGTTTTGAAAGCTTTTGTGCAAGACATTCACATTCTTTGACCTTATGAAGATATAAGCATTGTAATCCAGTATAAGCATTTAAATCAGACAGAGAATGCAAATATGAACATATAACATCTTTAGACACACACTCTTCGAGAAGTAGATCATATATGTTTGAAAAATCAGCCTTTTCAGATTCAAGTTCGTCAATCTCTTTTTCAAGGGATTCAACGTACTCAAAGTCTTCATGCATTTCCGTTTTTAGTTCATGAACAAAACAATAACTGTCATTTATAGTTTTGATTGAAAGAGGCATCAATAATGATTTTATCAAAACTTCCATATCATGAGCAGTTGGGTTACGAAAAGAACTCCTAGTATGATTAGACCAAGCTTGTTCACAAATCGTTCTAAAATGATTAAAGTTGTTTGTCATTTCGTTGTAAGCTTGTCTACTTTTACTAATGGATTTTGATACGGGTAGAAAGGCAACGTTTTTAGCAATGTTTGGCTTTGTCCTAACAAACGTTTTTCTCCACATTGTCTTCCTAACTTCTTTAGCGCGTTCCAACTGATCAAGATAGGTTTTGGATGGTGGTTTGAAAATTTCATAAAGACTGTTTTGATATGTGTAATCATATGGTTTCACTGTGTCTTTATTCAATTTTGATCTACTCTCCTTTTCAAGAGTCACTGTCTCTTCCCCATTGGGGCAAAATTTGTTTGCATGATCAGAAGTATCATATGGGATCTCATACAAACATGGTTTTTCAGATTGAGCTATCTTGAGGTACTTAGGATTAGCAAAGGTTGATCTACCATTATATGTTGCGCATTTGGGTGCTAACATATGAATGGTCTGAATTGATTGATTGCGTTTATAAAGAATTTCATTCAAAAACTTAATTTGTTTGTCCATTTCAATCATTTTGTCAATATCTCTTCCTTCCTTAACCTTTAAATCCGAAATGACCTTACTTTTCTCTTTGAGTTGACCTTCAAATTGTGACTTAGTTAAAAGACTCTTTTTGACTAACTCATCGTGTTTCTGATTGACAATTGAAATTTCATAGGCTTTAGTTTTTAAACCTTCTTTTATGTCAATGTCTTTACGAGCTAATAATCCTAGAGTTTCATTTAACTTTGTTTGAAGTATTTCATAATCAATCGTCATTAAAGGCTTTGTACTTCTCAAACTCAGTCTGTTTGTTCTGAAGTGCAATCAGACAACTATCCCGACAACTAGTAGCCTCCCCCAGAGCCCTACTAGTCTCATCAAGGTTAGTTTTGCACTTTTCCAATTCTTGAGTCAATGATGCGTTTGCTTTCTTTAATTGCTTTAAAATCGTTTTGTTTTCCTCAGTATCAAGAGTTAAATTTACAATTAAATTAGCAAGCGCAGCACGCTCATCAACACATTCTGTAGCATTTTGGTCAACATGATTATCATTATTACATATATTTAATGAATCAGGAGTGACATTGCTATCATCCTTCTCCAAAACATATGTGTCATTAATGGATCCAGGTTGCTCAGAATGTCGTCTTTCATTTGCAAACACATTATTTTCATCATGCTTTTGTAGCTGTTCCAATGGCTGATCAGATAGAACTGGAATTTCATCAGTAGACCTCCTGAATCTTGCCATGAAACTTAATGGGGGGGGTTTGGGGGGGCTTCCAATTCCAGTTCATCAACTCTTCATCCCTGTTCTCAAGCAATCAGCTTGCCTCTGCTTGCAGGTGGAACACCTTGTTCAACTTGTTTGCACATCATCATCTTTTTCTTGTGTAACGTGTAAGTCTTTAACCACTTTGGCGTCCCCTGCATTCCTTTGCATAGTGCCCAAATCCCTTGCAGTTAAAGCACTGTATCCCATTTTGTTGCACTACCTGACTGCCTACAGTTTCCCTAGCCCCAACAACTGTCATTGTCCTTTGATTCCCAAACTGCCCTGACTGATTGTCGTTGTTATACCTTGGTGTGGTATCTTCAGTCTTGTTCCTGGAGTTTGAAGAAGTTCGAAGGTTGTTGTTGGTAGGTTTGTAGAGCTTCTTGAAATACTTTGCAAGGAGTGCCAAATTCTTTTGCATATCCTTATCCCTCTGAGCTTGTTCAGGATCACTGTCTTCATCAGAAACTGACTCAGATTGAGGTGTAACTGGTTTGGCGATCTCTTTGCCTTTGTGTCTGGTAGATGCACTTGGTCTTGTGGAAGAAGATTGCTTTGATGCTTGTGCATTTGATCTTTGAGATTTTGGTGCTTGATAGTAATGATCTGAATATGGTTGAGCAGCAGCAACAAGTGCTAATGGATTTGCACTTTTGGCTATTCTCTCAGCACGGATATCATTAACTTCATTTTGATACTGCTTCAGAATGTCAAAAAGTGTGTGATATGAGATGGTGTCTATTTCTTTTGATTGCTTGACAACCGTCACAAATCTTGACCATTCTGGTTGAAGTTGTTGAAGAAATTGAACATTCACTTGCATTGTAGTAACTTGCAAGTTGTTCCTTGTCAACTCATTCATCAGTTTATAAAACCGTGAGTAATACGACTCCATTGATTCTCCATCTCGAGAAGTAAACTTCCCAAATTCCCAGAACAGATTGGTCTTTACATCTTGTACGTTCAATGATTCACCCTGTTGTAGCCTTTCAATGGCTATCCACATCTCATTCGCTGTTTTACAAGCATCAACAGTGGAATAGATATCATCTCCAATACCAGTTAAAAGCAAGAAAATTGCTTCTTTTTCAGACAGAAAGTGTTCTTTGTTCTCTGGAGTCATGTTCAATACTGTTTCAATTGTTGTATGTTGTTGTATTGCAGGATTACCTTCCGTTGCAGCAACAGCTTGAACTAGTACAGTAGATGGCACGTAGGGACCAGATAGTATGCTTTTTCTCAGTCCCTCACCATTTGGTTTCGTGTCAATGTACCGTAGAAAACGTGATCTCCATTGTGAATATCTTCCTGGTCCAAGCATTGGTGGACGATCTTTTGAACCAGCTGCCATGATATTGTTGTGCATTTGACTATCTGTTGAGGATGTATTGACTGGAGTAGACATGATGAATGAATGGTTATGAATTATGAAGTGTGAAAGTTGTTGGATCTTAAGTGGATATGATGTGATTGAAGTTGTGGTCTTGTATGCAATTCACGTTCACGAGATTTTACACGTCTATGATTAAAACCAATAAGTGAATTAACGAGATTTTACAAAATCAATTGACAAACTGTGAATGAATAATCGATTGATGTTAATGTGTGTTTGTTGAATGATTAGTCCTTTTAAGTCCTTTGTTTGTTGTTTGATTTGATGTTTTGTTATGTTTAGACAATGATTAATAGATTCCCAAATTCGGTCAAATACCACCTGATGCGCGGATCGACCTTAGGTTTTCAAAACAAGGGTTTTCAATGGACAAAACGCAGTCAATTCTTGAGACAAAACGCAACCAAGAAATGAAATGGACAGAGTCTCCCCTAGGCAAAACGCAATAAGGGTCTTCAATTAGGCAAAACACAACGCAGCCAAGAAAAAATCTTCAAACTTTCTTGAAAGCTACAAAATGATGTTAAAACCACCTAGTAATTATGCAAGGGATAGATCTAAGCTTGAAAGTACAAATCTTTAACACTTTTAAGCACAAACAAAGATCAATCTTTGATTTTTTCTTGCTTTATTTTCGAATAAAAAAATAAAAACCAACCCACGAATTTTTTGATGATTTTCAACCACAAATCAAACACGAATCCACCCTTGAAGCTCTGGTACCAATTGTTAACATTATTCACCTTTATAACACGAGATCCAGAGGTATGGTAAAATGGAAAAGAAATTGATCCATGTTTATTAGAGAGAAAAGATAAGAGATGGGAAGTTGTGTATGTGCTTTAGAGAAAACACACACATATACTTTTACAAATGTGAACTTCACCACTCCATGGAAGTATGGAGGGGGTATTTATAGTCCTAGTGACATACAACTATTATAGCTTGTCATTATTAGTCCCTATGTGTCACACTATAAATAAACTAATGTAATTCCATGTTTGTCACCATATTTTAAGGCTAACAATCTTCCCCCAATATGTGGACATATACGAAATTACTTACAATGTTCCTAACAAGTACAAATACAATTAAATAAAGTCTTCCAAAGCGCTTCTAAAGCTGAAGTTGTCTTGTGAGTTCTCTTGGTCAAGTTGGCAACTTTATGGCTGGGAAAGGTAGTGGAGGAGGGGGGAGATGAATAACCATGGTGGTGGTGATTGTTCGTGGGGTAAAAACGGGTATAACAACCCGTGAGTGTGTTTGGGAGGGAAAGTTAGGCGGGAAAGTTTGTTTGAGCTGTTAACAGAGTGAAAGTTTCACTCTTTGGCAAAAATGGCCCCTCATGGTTTATGTTGTGTTTGCACCATTGGTCCCTGTGGTTAAATAACTTTTGGGGACTTGGCAAAACAAGTCCCCAAGAGTTATATTACTTTTTGCATCCATCGTCCCTTTGGTGTACAAGTTAGGGGGGTTGGCAGTTTTGCCCCCCTACTTGTTACTTTGGGCAAATTGCAAAATTTACCCTTCTCTTTTCTTTTCCTCTTTTCTCCTTTTTTATATAAGTTTAGGGTTTGGCAATTTCAGCCCCTAAACTTATATTTCTTGAACTTTGGCCTCGGGGTTGACTTGGGTTGACTTTGACTTTGACCAGTTGACTTTTTTTCTTTTTCTTGAATATCCGTTTCCTGCACAATACAAATGCAAACATACAAATACAATGTATTTTTGGTATGTTTTTAGTCATTTAGGTCCGCTTAATATAGAAAATGGTATGTGTATTTAAACACATATCACCAACCCAACACCCCACCTGGTTATACCCGGCTGTCCCACAGCCAACCCGACAGCCCGGCTGCCCCGAGCCTAACCCGACACCCCGGTTGTTTGACAGCCAACTCGAGCATCCCTCGTCCCCTTTTCTTTTGTAACAACCCAACGCAAACCAACCCGACACGAACACCTCCCCCTCCCCCCGGCTATCTAACCCAACCAAACAAACTTATAGTGGCGGCAGCCCACCGTACGCACCCCGTGGTGGCGGCTGCCACTCCAAACGAACACCCCTGTTGCTATAACAACCCGCATCCCTTATGGTGGCGGATGCCACCGAACAAACAAACATCCCCTTGTGGTACAATGCCCAACCCCGACGCACACCCCCCCTCCCCCTGGTTGTCTTTATAGCCGAACCAAGCCACCCTCGTGGTGGTTGTTCATGAAACCAAATGCACCCTACCTGCTGACCCGGACCCAAACGCACCCCATTTGGTGGTGGTAGCCACCCAAAACGCACCCTAATCTGTGGAAAAACCACACGCACCCTATGGGTTGCTCAAACCCATAAACAACACACCTTTGTGTGTGGTTAACTGCCAACAAACGCACCCTTGATGGGTTGCTCAAACCCATAAACAGACGCACCCTATGGTTGTGAATGAAACGCACCCTTAATGTGTGCTCGATGGTGATGGCAGTGAGGTGGTAGTGGGGGGGGGGTGTAGTGGCGGCTGTGGTGGTTAGTGGTGGGGTGGTGGAGGCGCGTGGCGGCGAGTGGTATAGTGGGTCGAGTAGATCCGGAGGTGGGCAGTATTTTGGTGTTGGCCGGAAAAGCCCGCCGGAAAAGTTTTCCGGCGGCGGCGACGTGGCGGTGGCCGGAGGGAGTGGTGGCCGACGGTGGGGAGGGAGAGAGAGGAAGAAGATGATGATGTGTGTGTATTTGTATATGAAAATGAAAAGATATAAAAAGTTTATATATATATATATAAACTTATAATGTAAAGTGACAAGTTTTAATAAGTTGAGGGTAAAATGTGTAACTTTTTCATATACTTTTTGATAAAAGCGGTTCTTGACTCGTTTGGAATGACTTAACGACGATTCAAATGGCTCGAACTTGCGTCCATTGTTTCCAAACATTTTTCTGATAAAAATGAGTATATTACTTTGATAATATTTCATAAATATTTTATAACATTTAATAAAATATCTGTTATTCATTTTGTGAACCGGTTACGCCTTGTCTTGAAATAAAAATGGATTTTAACTCGAATATTCGCGTTATCAACAACGCTTTTAACTAAAATGATGACTAATTTATTTAATATTTTTATTAAATAAATACTGATAATTAAAAACAAAATTTAATTGTTTTTTTGTGTCCGCGTTGTATATTGTTCGAAAAATGTTTGCGGTGCTGTTATAGCCCTTTTCGGCTCGTTTACAGGTCTCGGGCAAAACTGAAAAGTTGTCAGGAATGTCGTTTCACATCGAATTGCTTTAGGGTTCGAGCTGTGAAAACGTGATTTAGATGGTTGATTTTGTAAGTCGAGCCAGACCTAAAAGTCAAAGGGTAAAATAATTATCTAAAAATCCGAAAATTCTCAGATGTTACAGTTGAAGTTGTTGAAGAAATTGAACATTCACTTGCATTGTTATAACTTGCAAGTTGTTCCTTGTCAACTCATTCATCAGTTGGTAAAACTATGAGTAATACGACTTCATGGATTCTCCATCTTGAGAAGTAAACTTCCCAAATTCCCAGAACAGATTGGTCTTAACATCTTGTACGTCTAATGATTCACCCTGTTGTAGCCTTTTAATGGCTTCTACATTTCATTAGTTGTGTTGCATGCATCAACAGTTGAGTAGATTTCATCTCCAATACTAATTAAAAGCAAGAAAATAGCTTCCTTTTCAGCTTGAAAATACAGTTTGTTCTCTACAGACATGTTGTGTACTATCTCAGCTTCGTCATGTTGTGGTACTTCTGGAGAATTTACTGTTGCAACATCAACTTCTATTACTACACTTGTTAGCTTGTATGGACCCTCAAAAATGCATTTCCTTATATATTCACCATTTCCTTTAGTGTCAATGTATCATAGAAAACGTGAACGCCACTAAGAATATCTTCCTGGTCCAAGCATTGGTGGACGATCTTTTGAACCAGCAGCCATGATATTGTTATTCATTTGACTATCTGTTGTGGATGTGTTGACTGGAGTAGACATGATGAATGAATGGTTATGAATTATGAAGTGTAAAAGTTGTTGGATCATAAGTGGATATGATGTGATTGAAGTTGTGGTCTTGTATGCAATTCACGTTCACGGGATTTTACACGTCTATGATTAAAACAGATAAATGAATTAACGGGATTTTACAAAATCAATAGAAAACCATGAGTGAGTAATTGATTGTGTTTAAGGTTTGTTTGTTGTGAATTGATTGTCTTTTAAGTTCTTGTTTGTGGTTTAGGTTGATGTTTGTACCGAAAGTGAATCACCAAAATTGGGTTAATTGGAAAAATTGCACATTTCGCTTGAACACATGCATATTTCGCTTAAACCGTGCATATTTCGCTTGAAACCCTTGCATATTTCGCTTGGCCTATTGCATGCATATTTCACTTGAAGTTCAGACATATTTCTCTTGTATCTTTTTGCATATTTCGCTTGAACAAACAAAACATATTTCGCTTGTAACTAGAAACAAATTTCGCTTGATGTCATATTTCGCTTGAAATGCATGTTTCTCTTCAAAATGACATATTTCGCTTCAAATCAACCTGTCATATTTTGCTTGAAACATGTTTTGCTTCATTCAAAACATATTTCGCTTCATTCATACCTGCATATTTCTCTTCGAGCAAAATACGTATTTTTCACACAAAATCACCAAAATCAAACCCTTTATGACCTTTTAACTTGATTTTTCTTGCACAACTAGTTACCTTATGCCTAGATCTTGCTTAAACACATAAACATAAACACATCTAAGCACAAAAATCCGAGTTAGACTTTTTGAACCAATAACAAATAAAGTTACTTAATAACTCACGAATTTGATCTTGTGTAGCCACAAGAATCATACACAAATCCACTGTAGCTCTAATGCCAATTGTAGGATCCTGATTATCACTTCATAACATATAACAAATCAAAGAAGAAAAGAGAAGAAGAAATGAAGGTTTTAGAGAGAGAAACAAGAGAGAGGTTAGAGAGAAAGAAAGATATTATTAGAAAGAATATCTTAGAAATGAAAGAGTTAGATATCTTTTCCAAGTGGAAAAGATATATATATATATATATATATATATATATATATATATATATATATATATATATACCCCGTCACGTTTAAGTAAACGTGTGGGTTAAATAACTCGGACCGGGCTCGGGACTTGCTTGGGATTAAACCCGAAACATATACAATATTAGATTAACTAACGAGCCTGATTTCCTATACTATTCTATTACAACGTTAACTGATTGAACGACCGAGACTAATACACGTAATGAACGAACTTCATGTTCGACTCAATATTTTAAGGCTAACACTAAGATACCATATTGGGGGTGTAGATGCTCAAACTAGGTTTGAGACTACATCTAAACAGTCCAATGATCCACCTCTCTCAAGAGTTAACACACTTGGAAGTGGGGAGGACAGTTTGAAACTAATTGAATTGATGGTACATTGTACAACTCTGTCTGCATTGGTGAGAAAAAGAATAGAGAGATTAAGTAAGCTAAAAAACAAAAAGAGAGTTGTGTGATAAAAACAGAAAGAGTGAATTGGTGAGCAAAAAGAATTGAGAGATATTGTGTGAGCATAAAAATAGAAAGAAGAGATTGTGAGAGTCAATATTTGGTGATGAAAATGCTCTTTAGACGAAATCGAGGTTAATACTGGTATCTTAATGTAAGTACTGCTGGGTATTACTTCGTACTGTTGGGCATTACTTAGTACTCATAGTCATATTTTAGTACTGCTGGTCTTAGAGTTAGTACTGCTAGGATAATATTAGTACTGCTGGGTGACCGTTAGTACTGTTTGAGCCATAACAAAATTTCCTTCTCTAAATATAGCCGTTGCGAAATTTCTGCCAACTACTTCGTCTATAGGTTTGACTAATTGGAGAATTCATGACTTTCTATATAGACATAAGATTTCTTCAAGATAAGTACAAATCTTATTCAGTCGGTGCAATTTAAAACCTTAAAAACTCTCTCTTTATTCAATTTACCTCTACCAAACACTGATTCTCTCTTCAACGGACCATATCCCAGAACCTTAATTCACTTTCTATTCATCAAATGGCGAGTTTGGAATTTTGCGACAAGCACAACTTGGTTGCCTACTTAGAGAAGTCAGAAGGAAGTGAGGGGTTTCATCAAATCATTGATTTTCTAACTGCAAGTCACATCAAAAATGCCCTTATTGAATGCCCAAACCTTTATGCTTCTCCTATAGAGCAATTTTGGCAAACTGCTGCTTTGAGCACAACTGAGGATGGAGTCAGGGGAATCTCTACTACCATAGATAGGAAGGTCAAGGTATTTATTTCTGAGGCCTCCATTAGAAGACATCTCAAGCTTGAGGATTCTGAAGGTCTTAAAACTCTACCTACTGCAGAAATTTTTGAGCAACTAGCTCTCATGAGGTATGTAATCACTTCTGATAGCCTAAATTTTCAAAAGGGACATTTTTCCCCTCAGTGGAAATTCTTCATTCATACCATTCTCCACTGTTTGAGTCCTAAGAAGACTGCTTAGGAGCAGTTTAGTAGCAATATAGCTACTGCAATCATTTGCCTGGCAACTAACCGTACCTTTAACTTTTCCTACTTAATTTTTGAGGCCATGGTAAAGAACTTAGATAGTAAGTCAAAGTTTTTGATGTATCCCAGATTCATTCAAATCTTTTTGAACAAAAATAAGAGAATGCGTTTCCCTCATAAGAAAACCTTTCCTACTCCTACACTTACACAAAAACTGTTTAGTAATATGAAAAGGGCTTCCTCTATTTCCAACCATATGCTCACTACACCTGAGTCATCTCCTTCCAGAATAACATCTTCACCATCCTTATCACTCCAAACACATCCATCAACCTTACAACCACCATCTACACCACAATCTAACCAAACCACACCTGTTACTGAGGAGGCTGCTCTAATGCCCTATGAATCACCTCTCTACAGTGTTCACTCACTTGGACGTGATGAGGGTAGTTTATCACTTAATGAATTGATGAATCTCTGTACCTCACTGTCCAAGA
>BQNB010208410.1:0-10410 GCA_026074375.1 Tanacetum coccineum
GAAGGGAAAATTGAAATAAACGTAGGAGCATTATTTCCATATTTGCATCGTCAAGGTCAAGTGAGTCCACAAGTTTTAAGAAATCCTTGAGGTATTGGTTTGGATCCTCAGACCGAAGTCTGAGGAACGAGCTTCCGTTTTGCACTAACCGGATGGTGTCGGATCGAAGACGTACCACATTGTTCCCTTCGGCAAGTTCAATGGTGTTCCTATAGCCTTCGTGGCTAGGTCTGGAGTAATCTCCAAGAGTACGGATAGGATCCGCGTCTCCCATGGTGGTTGACGAGAATGATTTAAGAAACAAATAACACGAAGAAAAGATAGACTACGAGAAATCTAATATAACGGAAATAAAATCTCACTTAAAAGGATTCAAGCGAGTAGAACTAAGCTAAACTAAGTTCGAAACCTAACTATTCCTCGGAAGCGGTGCAAAAAACTTGATGTGTGGTTATCGTAAAGACTTCTACACGAAGTTTTACAACTCATTAGGCAGTGTACCTAATCGTTGCAGTGTAGTATAGGCAAGACTCGGGGGTTGTTATCGTTCTCTAGTGGAGTAGGTTGGGAAGGCTTGAACAGTGCTTAACCGAGATCTACAGGATTGAAAGGAGATTCTTTTTATATTTTTATATTTTATAGAAAGCAGATAAAATCAATGGTTTGAGTTGTTGGTTTGATTAACTAATTAATTAAACTAAATATAATCTATACTACTGGTGATAACTTTATGATAAGATAGTGTATTTACTTAATCATGCATTACTCATTAGATTGCTTCTCCTAATCATGTTGCCTTGTCACACTCGTGATGATCTGTGTAAGTATTTCCTAAGTCATGAACGAATTACACGAACCCGCTGTCTATTTAATATTCCGTTAAGGCAACACACAAGTAAGGTAGTATGAAGACTATTACAAGGCCCCTAAGAGTATATTAAATGCAATTGAAATATCTTAAGAGGGATCAACCATATTAGAAGGTAGTATGAAAACTGTTACTGATGGTATCCTTTCTACACTTCTCGCGTTTCCCTAGACGTCTATGCCAATTTAATATCTTATGGCTAGTTTTCTAAAGCCTAACGCGCACATCCATCACAAAAAGCAACAGTAAAAGGATCTACAATCTAACTTTCATGCAATCATAAGTAACTACAAAGGAGGGTTTAGCCTAACATGTTATAGACAAAGCAAGAACATAAATCAATCAAACAACACATAGACATATTGAATTATTAAAGATAAATAATCTTACTTGATTAAAACATGGATTAAGGTCGGTTACAATAGGGTTTTGAGGCCTTAAAGCTGATAAAATACTTAAGGTTCAACTCCCAAAAGTTATACAAAGTTACACACTTAAAACCCCTAAATTCGGTTTTGTATATATAGAGAAATCGTCGCGATGGCGTCCAGTTATAGTCGCGACGCCTTCACAAAGTAGAATCTTCTAGATCTGATTTAAGTCGGTGACGTCATGACGCCATCATTAATTCTCTGACGCCGTTAACTTTGCAAATCACGACGGCGTCGCTTTATACTTGCGACGCCGTCTCCACGCTCTGTATGCGTGGTTCTTCAAGATACTTGGTGTAGAGCCGAGCCGTAGTCTTGTCCGTTTCTTCTCCAAATGAGCCCAAGTCACGTGTATTTTCTCTAAATGTCATTCAAATACTAAAAACCTAAAAACAAATGATTAAGCACATAATCTAAGCATATTTGCATGATTTAGGGGGTTAAATGACCCCAAAATAGTGTATAAAATGACACCTCATCAAATACCCTACACTTAGGATTTTCTTGTCCTCAACCAAATGGCTTTTCTACCTTGACAATAGCAACATCGAGGGAAATTTTCACCTACTATTTAAAAGCATATTAACAACACAACCATTCTAGACCACGTAATTAAAATTCCTTAAAGTATATACCTAGCACCTCAAATGAGTGTTTGGATTCTCTCTTCTCTCGAGTGTATCAATAAAATTATAAACACTATTAAAACGGAAATTAATACACAATACCATCATAGCATATAAATACCAAAGTTTAGTAAAAGATCAACCTCCACCGCTAGGTCCATGTATTAATCATTACTATCCAGATGTCTTTAAAAGTTGTGGGTGAAGGTAAAATATAACATTAATGGAATACAAAAATGGGTGGGGTATACATTTTGGGGAGGACTTTTGGGTGAATTATGGATGAAAGTTACTAACAATTTAAACCATATACGCTGGTTTGGTTGCTAAGCCAAAGACTCGGACAAGATATACAAACTCTACAAAACTCTACACCAATCTCTTTCTTTTCTTTTTCTTGATTCTATGATAAACAGTAAACAAAAATTCAAATAGCAGCCCCGTACCTTTTTTTACTCATATATATATATATATATATATATATATATATGATATATAGTATATAGTTACATATAAAAACGATACGGTGTTTTTTAATATGTTGCCCCAAGACACATGATAAGTAGGGGATCAAAAGCTTACGTGTCAACTCCAGATTGGTCCGCAAATGATTGGTACAGCTCCTGAGGGACAAATGTTACCTGGTTACCAATCAAAGCTAACACATCAGCTTCCCCCCTACCCCCCTCCTTGTTCTCCCTTAAAATCATTGTGCCCCTGGGCACATATTAGAAAAACCCATATATTAATATATATATATATATAATACATATATATATAATAAAATATATATATATATATATATATATATATATATAAATATAAATATATATATATATATATATATATATATATATATATATATATATATATATATAATTTCGTACACTTTTGCCCTATCATTGCTTAAACATATAATAAAACCCCATGAGGGTTTATAGATACACCCCTAACACTGAACTTTACATATTTGATAATGTATAATCTAACTAATAAACCCTAAATTGCAGTGGATCAACAAAACAGGAACTTATAGACTATATTTGGGAAATAATAAATTATTTCTTCCCTAATTCTTCATAAGATGAATACTACCATGAATCCCAATCGTCCCAAAACAATATTTACAAGGATAAGGACTTAGCAACCGTGTACTCAATAATTAACTTGGGTTAAAATAATAATGTACTAAAAGCGAGTACATACAAGGTAGGATAAGGGCGATTATAGGTTTAACAATGTTCAAGGGTTAACAATGCAACTTCATTAATAGTCCTGCAATAACCAGAAAATACAATAACCGTAAAAAGGATAGGCTCGGAGGGTTTCACTAGGGGAGTCTTGCACTAAAGATGAGTGTGAAGCACGGGTGTGGGATAGGTATATGATCGATGTGACCATCATAACAATTACAGGTTTAAAACATGGGTTAATCCTAATGCCTCTTATCTAGCAAATCCTAGTACTCACTATGCGGTCTCGGGATGCATCACAAAAATAAGTTCTAGAATTTAATATACTATCGGTACACTCATATAATTTAATACCGATACAAATGTTCCAGAAAAGGCGACAAAGACCATACTACACATCCGTAACGACAGAATAGACACATATGACTGCATTCGAACCTTAACTAGAACAAGCTAAAGGTATAAACTATCTTGGGTATTAAAAATGGATACCCGAATTCCTATAGATCTAAAGGCGAACCTCGGATTTTTAGGGTGTAATTTTGAGGGTTTTTGTGCTAGTCATATAAATTCCTATCCATGGGACGCTATTAATACTTGGTTTTCATCGGTATGTGTTATAAAAAAATTTAAATTTTGGTTAAAATTACCGTCTATGCTATGTTTCGATATATTACCCATCATTTTAAGGATAAAGCAAATGATAATTGAAGGAATAGTTTCTAAGGCTTATTTCCCCCTACACTTAAGTTAGACATTGTCTCAATTGTTCTTTAGAAGTACCCATATAAACGAATAAAGGGAAAAGAAAACAAGTAAAAGAAACTAGTACTCCACTAGTTTGCTCAGTAATGGACAAGAAACATGCGATAACTGGTTAAATCGTCCTCCAAAAATCGTCTCATGAAACTTCCTAAGAGCTTCCAAGCTTCTTCTCATCAAATATAACCTGTAATCAAAGACAAAGACAACTATACCAAGCATAAAATCGGCAGGATATATATATATATATATATATATATATATATATATATATATATATATATATATATATACAATGAGATTTTAGGGTTTGACTCTATTAAAGCAGTAAAGAAAGAATGAAAGTGATGATGTAATCATAGGTTTCTGCAGGTTTACAAGATAATTACAAATTTAAATATTGCATAATTTATTTTTCAAAAATAATTGAAATTTTTTAAATTTTCACATGGCTGGGGGAGTGACGCCATCAGGATTAATCATGACGCCATCTCCAGCCACTGTAAAGATTTTTTTCTTTGTTTTTCTTGAAAAATTTCCTGCACGCAATTTTGTTAGTTATATCCTGTGTAAAACACTGCATAAAACCTAGGATTAATCATTACAATCATATGCCTCGAACCTGACGTAAATTAATCTAAACAATTTATTTAATATGTTTAAATTGGTTCTTAAAAACCGGATATTTTCCCCTACACTTATTTAATGCAAAATACCTTTGATTGTCAATAAGATGAAGTTAAAAACAAAGCAAAGCATGATTACAAAATTGATTCAAACAAAAAAGAATAAAAGAAAAGAATTAAAACACACTAACACCTAAATGGGGTAAAATAAACATTAGAGTTGCCTCACAAGAAGCGCTTTTCTTTATTTTACGAGTCTTGAAGATAGACTCGAAGTCACACGTCCTTCCGTGACTTCGTGTAGGCACACATGACCATAGATAAGCCATTCTTTTATCTTTTATCCACTAGGACTACTCTGGGTCCTAGGTTTAAGAAATTCTTGTACATTAGCTTATTCTTTTCATAGGGATGCATAAGTCAGCTCATCAAATCTTGTTGGCTGATTTCTAACAGAGGTGGGATCTTACTCCAATTAAAGTTTCTAAGCCTAGGTATTGTACGAGGCATCCTAAATAAGTAGGTGTCAAAGATCTTAATGAATGAGACCAATCCCTTAGCAAAGTCATATTTAAGCTTAGTGGTTTTTCTAAAGGGTTTGCCCATCAAGACTTCTGCCATATCGCTCACGATAAATTCTCCTATCGCTCACGATAAATTCTCCTATGTCCTCCAACACCACAAAATCTGTGATATAGGATGGCAACTAGGTTCTTTCCCGTACCCTCTAGTCCTTCTACCATTATTGTGCTATAGGCTTTACGCGAGATAATATTCATTAGTAGAAAAAGGTCAAGATAGGCAGTAAACTTCCTAAAGTCAATCATGCATTGGAATGCTAGGTCATCCCCGTCGAAACTATTAATTATTCTTTCTTGGCGTAGTACTCCAGCATTCTCATACTCACTCAACTCATTAAGAATTTCACTGTCATCCGAATCATTATCTAAATGAGGAAAATGATGTAGTGAAAATAAAATAACACACAAATTGACGTAGTAAAAAGAAAAAGATACCAAGCTGATGTAGATTAATAACGTGATAACACAAATTGAATCTGTTGATTCATCCGAATACCAGAAACAATCTTCCAAAATAAAAATCCCCCCCCCCGTTTTTTTTTATATATATTTCAAACGAATACCGATAATCAGGCAAACTCCAACAACCGTTGATTCAAACGAATACCGATTATTAAGAGAATCTTAGCAAAAACCGCCAAGAATAAAGCAACAGCTTTTTATTATCAAACTCAAAGATATATTAATACAAAGAAAAAAACCTAATATTTATAGTAAAACTAGAGACTTTTCGTTTTCCCTAAATTTATAACTGATTAGAAATTAAATACTTTCCTAATCACAATTTATGATTGATTAATAAGAAATTTATTGTGACTTTTCATTTTCCTAAACCGCATCATTCTCCCCCACTTAAAAAAAACTCGTCCTCGAGTTTGCCTCACTCGTCCCTTGTACTCGTAGCATCCAAATTTGTATCCCTTGCATCAAATTCCCTTTATTTATAATGATTCGACCTCGAACTTTGATCGTTTTAAAACTCAACTTATCATCCATGGGTGCAATTTTCAAATACTCTTCTTGATAATTTTTGCATATCAAAATACTAACCTCAACCAAATTTCCTTTTTTCAACAAAATTAACTCTTGAGTGTTTGAATCTACGGTTTTTGAAAAATTAACACTTAGAGTAGTTTGGATCTTTGAAGAGCAAATATCATTAACCACAACTACAACGTCTTCCATATTGTCTTCTTCCCCATCAATGACATCTTCAATATCGATATCATAAACTGACATTGATTCTTCTTCATATTGATCATCATCAAATATTGGAGGCCCTTCATACTCACACAGCGACCCAATCACCATAAACTCTCCCATTCATAAAGAATGAACCCATCACCCTCAAAGACCGATATTCAAAATCTTCGCCTTCACTTTTTCTTGGAAACATCTAATCAGATCTTCGCTCTTGATACCAACGATTATGTGTAAAACGATAACAAAGTGTGTCTGCTGATTCCAATGAATACCAGAAACAACTTCCAACTATCGTTGATTCAAACGAATACCGATAATCAGAGCAAACTCCAAACACTCGTTGATGTCAAACGAATCCCGATTATTAGATAGAATCTTAGACAAAAAACCGCCAAGAAACAAAGCAAAAGCTTTTATTCTGCTTTGTTAGTCTTGGAGAGTGATTTGACTTATATAGAAGAATGAGTTTCTCTTCATTTCTACTTTCATTGCTTTAATAGTCATTCTAACTCCACACTTTATCTTCTTTCATTTTCTTACCATATTCACTGACTCTTGTCACCTCAATATTACATACATGTATACATTTTACATTCATTTATCATCTCTCGTCAAACTCCATGTTGACCTCAAGGTCAAGATAATACCAACATTACATATTTAATCCATTTAAAGCTTTTCTACGCATAATAACTCATTCTTTATCATTTATTCATTTATTTTACCTAAGATATAACTCATTTATTCATTTACTTATCATAGTCATACACCTCTTTCATATATCAAACGGAGTTTGCTTCGTTCCTTATTCATTCTTATACGTCTCATACTTAATCATATCATGCATGCATAATACTTTTATCATGATCCTTTACATTTACAATACACGACTGTATCATACTTCAACTTTTATTAGTAATTCATATAACACGTTACACCTTAATAACAATACTTCTGCATTAAACCATTGTTTCATAATTCAAAAGCATCTTCACATACTTAACTCCTACATACATACTTTCATTATTACTCATTAAAATCATACTATGCATTTAGCTGTAGCATCAAAGAAATTCTTAACTCAACCATCATATACATCTAACGTTGCATATAATCAAATAATCCTACCATAACCTTTACTTTACAGTTACACAAACATATATTTTTCAAACTAACACTTCTCCGATAATGTTTCACATTCTTAGCCCATTCCATAAGCCTTTAAGTCAAGAAAAAATAACTCATATAATCACATTTTATAATCATTAATAATGAAACATTATCATTCTATATCGCCGCATAGACACTATACTACCTTATAACTAAAACATTCACATTTCTTCATTACTTAAAACTTACGCCAACACATCTACAAAGCTGGTCTAAAGTTTAGGCATCCTAAGTGTAAACCAACCTTCACATCAGACCGAAGCTCTGATAATCAAGTTGAAACCCCTTTCCAACTTGAATATTTGACCCGAAATCAATAAAAACTTTTGCGGAAACGCTTGACCGGGAATGACCTTGTGTCATTCCTTAACATACTTTTTAAAATTCATTCCAATTAAACCCTTGAAAGTTTCATTATCATAAAATACACTCTATGAGCTTTACAACGATATAGAGAACTCATTATAACTCTTTACGGTTTGGTTTTTACGACCAAAACAAGATTGACGAAAACCTTATCTGATATGAGGTTACGGCGTAACCTCCACTAAGGGTTACGACGTAAACTCTTTTTACCCAATATGTTACGGCATAAACAAAAGATTACGCCACTACAGAGAGTTTCCTTTTTCTAGAAATCATTGACACAACATATTAAATCATTATTATGTTATGTTTATCATCTCTTGACTCACATCCAAGCTAGAATTATCATGAACATCATCTTCATCATCTCTTGACTCCTAAACCATAATCATCATACATCATAAATACTTTATATATATACTTAACAATTATAGGGTTCGTATAATTCATTAACATACCCTTTCTCATTTCTTAACATCATATGATCACATCTTGATCATATGATAAAAATCCTTAATTTTACTAATTTGACATTATATAGCTTATCCCATTATCATTATTACTTTAATTCTTGATTAAGAACCTTAATTACCCAAAACCTCCAATTTGGGTAAATAAACCCTAACTCAATAATTCTTTAATTAATTCAATTAATGGATACTTACTTGCATTAGGATCATTAACATAGACCTGTATATTAATTTAGGACCTCAATTCACCTTCAACCCTTCACTAGCAATTCTTTATCTTTTGCTTCTCTTTTCTTCTTCACTGTGTCGATACACACACATACACCTAAAAGATATCTAGAACTTTTTAGATGTTTCGGGGATTTGTAATTAAGTTAGGTGCTACTTTGGTCACTTAACACAATAAGTCCCTTAAGTTCCTTTCTTTTATTTTTGGCCACATTACTTATATAGCACTTTTATCACATGGCTACTTTAGTCCTTCAAGTCATAATCTTTTATAAATGTGACACGTTAACTTTCTAAACCTATTTACATATTATTTATACTTATAGTTTAACTACCGGGTTTGACTAGCCAATCATGTAACGCCTTCAAATCTATAAACGTTGCTCACGTTTGATAAAAAGTGGTGAGAGCGAGTTGGATGTTATGAACAAACTCAGGCGGTTTATCAGAACGAAAATAAGAATACCCCGTTTAGTCAAAAAGATGCTTGGGAACTTTTGCGTAAGCATTCGAAATGGGACGCACCTAGGGGTGGCAATTTTTGACACGACACGATAAACGACACGAACCCGACACGAAGTTAAACGGGTTTGGGTTGAGGATAAACAAGTTTAGGTCAAAAACAGGTCAACCCGTATAACACGTTTAATAAATGGGTTGTGTTTGGGTTGAGTAAGTATTAAACAGGTCAACACGTAAACCCGTTTAAGTATATATAAGACTCTAAAAATAAATATATATAACTTGAATTTTAAGTCGGATTTGGATTAAATGTATTTTGTTATGTACTCAATAAGAGTGAATTACGATTATAACACATATATCATGGAAATTGTCGCATAATTATTTGTATGCGATGTTTATCATTTTTTACATCCTTATATCAGTTTTTGCATTTAAATTAGTTAAATCGACAAACCACCAACCTTAAACATCTTAAACGGGTCATAAAAGGGTTACACGTGTTATGCAGATTTGGGTTAGGGTTGAGTTTCTTGACACGATTAATAAATGGGTTGTGTTTTGGTAGAGGTTATAATAACACGCTAACCCGCGAACCCGAACATGTCAACATGAACACGACTCGATTGCCATCCCTAGACGCACCCGCACCCGCACCTGTTGATTTAACCGAAGATGAAGAAGTACTCGTGGTAAACATCGATGAGCTATTCGGTCCTGATGCTAGACCACGTCCTCCCGGCAAATAACGGCCCAGTAAAAAAACCAAATCTGATACATCGGTGAGCACCGACGGTAGTAGCTCGTCAAGCCAATTCAGGGACATTATGACAAATGAACTTCGTCTCAAACGAGAAGCCGCCGAAGCCGCGTTCGAAGTGGCAAAAGAAAAAGGCCCACGGTGATGCGTTTGGAAGAGATGAAATTTCTCACTATTAGCACGAAGGATTTGCCAGAGGACGACGCCTATTTTATCGAAGAGCAAAAAGAGGCCATTCGAGCCAAATATAACTTGTACCAAAACCCCGGAAGTAACCCCGGAGGTAGTCATTAGGGCGTAGGTTTTTTTAATTTTCATATGTTTTCTTTTCGATTTTTTTAATTTCGAATGTATTTTTTAGGATTGTAATTTGTATTTTTAAATTTATGAAATGAAATTAGTTTGTTTTAAAATTTGGAAAAAAGAAATATTGGTGGGTCCCAAAAAGTGGTGTTAATAGTGTTATGATTACGTGGGTTTTTTTGGTGTTAGTGTTATGGTGTTAAAGCTGATGTGGCGCTGATGTGTCGGTGTTAATGGTGTTACCGTACCTAGCCCTCTAAGGAGATGGTTACACAAACTAAGGAGCGGCGGCAGTTTTGGAAAGACAACGGGGAGATTAACATAGATAAACATAATGGGATTACCGGTGTCGTGTTGGGGT
>BQNB010208411.1:0-10410 GCA_026074375.1 Tanacetum coccineum
AAGTCTAGATTGGAATCTGTTTTAGCTTGTTAGTCCATAGGTTGCTTATTTAGCCTTTATAAGGTCATACAGTTAGCTTGTTTGCTCTTAGGTTGTGATTTAGCAAATCTGTCATCACATACTGCTTTTTCCAGCTTATTTCCAAGTTTTGTAAAAAGTTGCTTTGTTAAAGTTTGTTATTTTTGCTCATTTTATATGTTTTTAAAAAGAAAAAAAAATTATTTTCAAAAAAAGAAAGGTCACAGGGGTCGGAACCTGTGACCCCCCCTTTAACATACCAACGTATTTAACACACACACCTCAACCACTGCCCTTGGGACTTTTCACCTGTTAATCTTTGCAATATTTATTATTTACCCCCTTTTTACCTTTTTAAGCAATCTGCCCATTTTTGTTTATTTCAAGCTTATTCCCTTAAGCTGTTTTGCCCTTTTTATTTTTCATAGGTTTAGCATTGTCCAAGGTACTTTTCATAAATTTTTTAGAATTTTCCCATTTAGTTTAGTATTTTTTATTAATTTTTTTAGATTAAATCCGTTTTTAATTCATAATAAATAAAATAAAAGTCAAAAAAATATAATTCTTTATTAATTTTTTTAGATTAAATCCGTTTTTAATTCATAATAAATAAAATAAAAGTCAAAAAAATATAATTCTTTTTTTAAAATTTTCTTTTATCATTTAGGATTTATAAAAATTAAATTTGCATTTGTAGGGTTAAATTTGTAGAATTTAGTTTTTTTTAAAGAACAGGTTTTGAATCTCGTTATCATTTTTAGTGTTTTAGCTTTAATTGCTTATCGTTTTTAGCATACCTTTACTTGTTTGTGCATTTTATTTGTAGAAATAGGAAACCAAATCAAATCTTTGATATTCAAGCATTCTTCCACAAACGTTACCTCGATTTTCCATTCGCACCTCGTCGGGACACGACCCAAGAAGGTTTTTAGGAATTTTACTTTGGTCAAAAGTAATACCTCTTTAAAAAGTCTCACGGAATACTTACTCTCTTCTTAATTGATATTTTGGTTATATATTATATATATGTATTAAGCAATTATTACTATATATATGTATAGTTAAAATTAAGAACCAAACCACAAAAAGACATAAACAGGAGCGTCTGTCGGGGTGGTCCCTTAAATAGGTCGGCGGACCCCTTAAATATCCGACGCCCCCTAATATATATGGGACTGTCATTTCCTGACATACAGTTTTTCAGCCCCTATAAATAGTGGCTCACTTCCAACTATTTTCACAACCCTTTTGCACGAATTTCTTTCAGTTCTTTCTCTCTCTTGATTTCACTAAATCTCTTTAAAACTTTGATCATTTAACTTGTTTAATCTTGTTTAAATGTTATCCAATCTTCTATCCTTTCCTTCTTCCCTCAAGTGCAAGAGAAGAACTTTCGTCATCGTCAAGATACGAAGTTATGTAGTCTAGTTAGTTCATTTGTAACATATGTTACATATAGACCGAGTCCATGTCTTTCAATCTTTAGTAGTGTGTAGATCCGAATGGTGTGTATATTCGGAAGGGTTGATTGTGGATTGGTTAGTATTTTAGGCCTTAAAATACATTAGTGAAGTGGTAGATTGGTTCTAGCTAAGATTAGGACTCGACATCTAGCTAGTCACGGAAAATAATGTAAGTGACGCGGTTTATGTGTTTAGGCCATTAAACATAAGGATTGTTATGTTGGGCCATAAAACATAACGGGTTTGGTTGTACTCGAAGAAGAAATCGACATCTAGCTTAGTATCGGAAAATAACGTAAGCAACTTGTATGGTTTTCTCCGCCGAGAAATGAGCTTGTTGACTAGTGAAGTAACTCTCGAGTTGGGTACTCGGGGAGTGGAGTATGGAGAAGAGGAGCTTCATGACCGAACCATTATAAATCATCGTGTTCGGTTTGCATTTCCTTTCACTTATCTCTTTACACTTTTATTTACATTTATCGCTTTACTTTTATATATGCATTATGTTCATGATTGTGTGGATAGTTGCGTATATTGTGTTAATTGTGATTGTGTAGCACTTTGTAGTTAATATTGTGGTTGAGCTTGTACTATTAAGATATGTGCTAGCTGTTGTAAATCTATTATCGACATTTCTCATATTACGTTAAACTTAATTGGCGATTTAATACAAAAGATTTAATGTTTTTAAATGGAAACGTATTCACCCCCCGCTACGGTTTCCACAATTGCTATCAGGAGCCACGTCCCTCTAGTTTTCAAAACAAATGAATTTTAAAATAGAGTACGATCCATGTATCCAATTACCTATGAAGGGGATTAAATATGAAAAGTGTTTTGTTGCTTGATTCGTACTAGTTTTGTTGTTAGATATACTTCGTATAATAGCTTGAAGGAAAATCTTCTAAAAAGAGTTTGAAAATGTCAATATATATTTTCTAATCGTAAGAGTAGAAATGGCGTCTAAAACACGTATTTTATGTGCTGAAACAACTTTCTGAAGTCCTACATTAGTCCATTAAGTCACCAAATGATTTTATACAAAAAATGTGCTTTTGGGTCACTGGTGGCAGTCCCTTAAATGTTAGGGTGGCCCCCAAATATATCTGGGGGCCATCACCTTTATGGGGGCGTCTGTCTGTTTCGTAAGAATTTGGCAAACTTCGAAAAATCATATAAAATCAATCGTAAGTCCGTAGAAGCGTGCCACCCGCCATTTTAAAGATAATTAAGTCTACTTTCATTTAAAAATACTTCCAAGTCATTATTCCAAACTTAAGTCAGTCAGAAATGCAAAATACTACACATTGGTCAAAACTTTATGTTTCTTTCAAGCATTTCTAGTCAATGTATCTTTGAAAAACGGTATATTTATTTTCTTCAAAACATTGATCTTGATTAAATTTTTATAAATGGGGAGGAAACTATTTTTTAAAATAAAATCAAGCTAATTATACATCATTGTATTTAATACACAAAACAACGACGAATATCCTTATGTGTATACTAGATGATTATGTGTGTTTACTTATGTTATGACTCTTCCTAAATATGCCTAATGATAGTCTACATCGATAGACTTTATATTTCATTAGGAGTGCACACTAAGCAAGTAGAAATTAGGTTTCTCCTTAGTCAATCTAGACTACTTGCATTTCACATATGTGCTTTGAAGGTTCAATATGATAACGTGCTCCCACGTAATGCAATTATATGCTTTCATGTTTATCTTAATGCTCAACGTTTATTTGCTTAGATATTGAATGCATGTTTGTTGTAAAAGCGTTTTCCTTTTTCTAGCATTTAGTTAATATTCTTAGTTTATCTAAATAACACATTCTCATAAGTGCTAAATGCTAACATGTTTTACATGATGATTGCATTTAAAATTATCACGTTTTATATTCGTCATTTTACATGACTTACTTGTTAATTGTGCGCCTACACTATGTTAGCTTAATGTGTGACAATTAACGTTTAAATGTCATATAGTCTTACACAATAATCTCGTTGTCGATGCATGCTTAGATAAACTTGCATGCCTGTATCTATATGTCTTATGCATTTAGGTATATATAATTTCTCACACTAGAATTTTTTTTATTTGCGTCCGTGTCACAAATCTAAAAAGTTAAGAGAGTCGTAAAATGGTCTTATATCTCCTAGAGTCTTCACTCACACATTCCCTTAATCATTAACCCGCCTTCTTCTAAATGATCCACTCTTTCGTCAAGGGAAGGTTAGATACAAATCTAACCCACCTCCTAGTAGGGTGAAATATTCAAGTATTTTTAACTTGCGATCGCAAACGTTTAAAGGGTCTATCCGAAAAATCCATATTCAAGCCATGTATACTTAAAGTTAAAATGCTCTCCTTTCTCTTTTTGGATGAAAAGACGAAACATTCTTTCTCTTCGATAAAAACATTCTTTTCTTTTTGACAAAAACATTTTTTTCTTCGACGAAAACATTATCTCTCTTCGACGAAAACACTCTTTGTCTTTCGATCACACGTCTTCCTTCTCACTCAACCACGCCTCTACAACCATAAAGATGGCTAATCTCTTTTCTCCACTATTTCTGCTACCACCTTTAAGACAACCGTATACCTCGTCGTGTGATTGTTCTATGAATATTCGCAATGCTCGATAAGAGCTACATAACTTTGTGAGTATAGTTTATCGTACGCTAACCACCATCTGTCTTGACATTGTCAAGCTCGTTGTCTCTATCTTCGTTTATTTTCTTCTTTATTTATTTATTTCTTTTGCGGACAAAACACACTAAAGATACATCACCATTTCCTTCGGGACAATGTCCATAAGAAAATATCTCCATCGAAAAGGTTGCATCTGAAGATAACATCGTCGACATTCTTTCTCAACGTCTAGGTTTAGGAATGATGGAACACATTCTATAGATCTTTCTTTTCTTTTCTTCTAGTCCGTGTTCCATTCCGTGTCGTGACAACTTAATTACTTGATGAGGTGTCATTTTATACACCATTTCAGGGTCATTTAACCCCATAAATCATGCAAATATGCCCAGATTATGTGCTTAATCATTTGTTTTTAGGTTTTTAGCACTTGGATGGCTTTTGAAGGAAATATACGTGACTTGGGCTCATTTAGAGAAGAAACAGACAAGATTATGGACCTACACCAAATCTCTTGAAGATGTATGCATACAATGGCTGGAGACGGCGTCGCAGGCATAAAGCGACGCCGTCGTAATCTATATAGTGACGGCGTCAGGAATTTCGCGACGGCGTCAGCACGTGGCTGACTTAAAGAGGATCTAGAATCATCTACGTAGCGACGACGTTAGGATTTCTAAGCGACGCCGTCGCGTCGATATCTCTATAAAAATAAAACCGTTTTTAGGGTTTTAAGTGGTAACTTTGTATAAACCTAGGGAGATGAACCCTAGTCATTCTAGCAGCTTTGTAGGTTGTTTTTAGGGCCTAAAAACCCTATTGTACTACCTTGAATTCATGTTTTAATCAAGTAAGGTTATTTATCATTAATCATTCAATATGTCTATGTGTTGTTTGATTGATTTATCTTCTTGCTTTCTTTATAACATGCGAGGCTAAACCCTCCTTTGTTTTATCTATGATTGCATGAAACTTAGGTTACAGATCCTTTTGATGTTGCTTCTTGTTGATGAATGTGCGCGTTAGGCTTTAGAAAATCAGCTTTTGTCTGTATCGCTGTTGATATGTCTAGGGAAACGCAAGAAGTGTGGAAAGGATACCATCGGTAACAGTCTTCATACTACCTTACCCCTAATATGGTTGATCCCTCTGAAGTTATTTCACATGCATTTAATTTACTCTTAGGGGCCTTGTAATAGTCTTCATACTACCTTACTTATACGTTGCCTTAACGGAATATTAAATAGACGGCGGGTTTGTGCAATCCGTTCATGACCTAGGAAATACTTACACAGATCATCACAAGTGTGACAAAGCAACAGATCTAGGAGAAACAATCTGAGGAGTAGTGCATGATTAGATAAATACATTTGTTTATCATAAAGTTATTACCAGTAGATTAGATTATAATTTGTTTAGTTAATTAGTTAAACAAACCAACATCTCAAACCATAGATTTACCTGCTTTCTTATAAATATAAAAAACACAAAAAGAATATTCTATCAACCCCTAGAATTCTGTTAGACCGTGATCAAGTCTTCCCAAGCTATTCCCCTAGAGAACGATAACAACCCCCGAGTCTTGCCTATACTACACTGCAACGATTAGGTACACTGCTTAGGGAGTTGTAAAACTTCGTGTTGAAGTCCTTACGACTACCGCATCAAGTTTTTGGCGCCGCTGCCAGGGGAATAGTTAGGTTTTGATCATAGTTTAACTTAATTCTATTCACTTAAATCCTTTCAAGTGAGAATTTAATTTTTGTACATTAACTTTCTCATAGTCTATCTTTTCTTTGTGTTAATTGTTTCGTAATCCATTCTCGTCAACCACCATGGGAGACGCGAATCCTATCCGTACCCTTGGAGATTACTCCAAACCTAGCTACGAGGGCTACAGGAATACCATTGAGCTCCCCGTAGGGAACAACGTGGTACCTCTTCGATCCGACACCATCCGGTTGGCGTTGTAAAAACGGATTCTCATCTAACTGAACTTCAGGTCCGAAGATCCAAACCAACACCTCAAGGATTTCTTAAAACTTGTGGACTCACTTGACCTTGACGGTGAAAACAGGGAAAAAACCGCCTGCATTTATTTCAATTTTCCCTTCGCGGTCAAGCTAGAAATTGGCTTGAACGTCTTCCAGCAATATCCATCACCACATAGGATGATCTTACTACTCATTTCCTTGCTTAATTCTTTCCACCGGGAAGGACCGCAAAACTCCGCAATGATATCTTGATGTTCCAACAACATCATGGAGAATCTCTATCTGAAGCATGGACTCATTTCAAGGACTTACTACAAAAATTCCCTCATCATGGCATCGATCATTGGCTTTCAAATCATATTTTTATATATCAAGTCTCGATTCATCTTAAAATGAGAGATTGACCGTTACATGCGCTGCTGAAAAATCCGCATTAATAACCCCGACAAATCATGGGAAAATCATTGAATACCTCGTCCTCTAACGACACATTAGGGCTTTGGAATGAACCGAAAGAAATCGTCTAAACCGGTCAAAATCTATTTTCTGCAAACCTCAACCACCTCAAAAATGCCCATGACTAAAAGACTGCCTTGACTCGAATAACCCAGATTATTTTCTACTAAAGGGATCGCGACTGACGCCTAGACCGAGCTCAACACACGTCCCTCAAGCTTATGCCGAAGCAGTCTACTCAAACCTTCGCCCGTGAAACCAGAATGAACCACCAAAGCAAATCCCTTTTACTTTTCGCGAATGTACCGGCCTAATCCCCCAACCCTAGGCATTAGGAACTAGTTTCGAAGCTCGAGTACGAGACTACATGGCCGCACACACCGAAAAGGATGGATATTTTAGAATGCCTATTTTTTCCAAATACGAGAGGAGAAACATGATAAATTGCAGGAAAAGATTCGGCAGCTTCTTAAGGAAACACAACAACCAGTAGGGCTCCTGAAAAAGTGCTAATCAGAGAAGATGCAAAATCCCCCGTCACCAAAAATGTGAATTCTATCTCTCTCGCCAAAGGGGAGGAAGAGAGGAACAATGATAATGATGTAGCAACCGGCGAAGACATTGAAAAATCTACCAGAACAGAAACGGTAATGCCAGTAAATGAAGCTGAAAATGGGATCAAGAACGAACCTATCAGAAAAGCTGAAAAAGAAGAGACGACTGGGGCACCCAGCTCTCGACCCATAAAATATTACCTGAAGTATAGGATCAATGAGAAACTAATAGAGGGGCTTGTTGACAATCATAGGTTCAATGACTCCCTATCAGGAGCCCGAGTTGGAAAAATAAAAGGAAGGACTTACAACTTATTACTTAGGGTGTAACACCCCCAAATTGGGTCGCAGCGGAATAAGGATCTCCGGGGCATGTTACTTCATAGATCAATAAAACAAAATATATATAGAACGACCAAAAAGTCGTTTTAAAACTGATACATTGGATTTAACAAATATTTGATACAAATACCCGAAGCTTTAACTTGTTCTTATATAATTACCAAAGATACAGGTTCGCAACACATGAGTTTCCCAAAACACTAAACACCAAATCTTTAAAGCATACATCCCAAAACGAAAATCACCAATGTATCCTTGGCACCTCTGCTTACTCTGATCTCCTGAAAAACATTTCTTTAAACGTCCAACAATAATGTTTTGGTGAATTCCATAGGTTTGATAAATCATAAGTAATGCAGAGACCGCAAGACTTTCCCCCCGTGATAAAGCAACACATGAACATCACAGAAACCCATTTACATTTACCTAAGCTCTGACACTGAAGCTCGACAATTCGTATCTTGCAATAATATATAATGCAATTTCTGCCCGAAGTATAACATTTAACGCCGAAACATCCCCAAAACCGACATGTTATACGTTTCGTTTACACTGGTGATAGCTAGTCATCCACAAAACGGGATGGTTAATCCAAATAGATCTATTCGTATCATTCCGCGCTCGCCTAATGTAGTTCACACTACATCTTATGCAATTTGAAGTTCATGATAATGGGCTCAACTTGGGTTATCGCTACTTAGGCAAACATGTAATCAATATAAAATATCCACTTGCGTCCAATTTATAAAACATAAGCATTTTTCCACCCCAAGGTTATGAATCCAATAAATCGTAAAAATATGGGGCTAATGAACTGCACCTAGAGGTACTGATAATCAAATATAACAGAATAACGCGTCACGCAAATCGTCAGATGCAACCTATTTAATTTAAGGTCGTATAAGTACCATGTACTTCGATTAACTAACATCATATACAGGTCTATGTTAGTTACATCATACTATCGTTCGGGCTATCATAATTAAGAGGTCATGTAGTGAACGTATGAGGCTAGACTCTTTAAATCGTAAGATCCAGCAACTCGTACATACGCCACCTCACCCGAAGAGGCTCATTAATGAAACGTCCCAAGAATATAGTACTTTGATAACCACATATAATTCTATATAGCTACATCACCATCTAATCGTTTTGGTAAAATTTGTGTTTATTAAGTAAAAACGTTTATAATTACCGTTGTAGTAAAACTGGCGTAACTTTCGCGTTTTAAGCCCGATTTTAACGTTTCTTTTATTGCCCACGCTTTTGTGTATTATGACGAGTATATCCATAATTTGACATTTTCATATTTTTGACCCTCTGATGAACAGTACTTTTTACTGTTCACATCAGTTATAAAGTTATTTTATAGTTTTAGTTATCGTTAAACCCGTAAACGTCGTATTTTATTCGTTATAGCTGCGAAGTTTTATTATTATAGCGAATTCTTTCGAGTACGTTCTTGTTATTGAAAAATCTATAAATTTATAAGGTTTACAAAAAAAAAGTTTCTGTCATGAATAGTGTTTTACTGTTCATAGTTTATAAAATTATTTTTATAAACTTTTAATTACCGAATACTCGCGAAATTCATAACTTCTTCATTATTAATTGAAAAATCATGATTCTTATCATTTTGGAATCCTAAAAATATGTATTATTTGTTAAAAATACCAAACTTGCTGTTTTGTATAATATTTATAAAAGTTATTTTATAAACCCGATTAATTAACGTATAACTCGTAATTAGCGTAACTTTTTCGTTATTTATCCGTTTGACAAGTTTCTTACTTTTTCGGAATCGTCATGAGTCATAGAATATTTATAAAACATAATACCCATTGTTTGGAATTCGACTCCAAACAGCCCTTTAATATCTATGTATTAACTTATTTATTAAACTTGTTTTATATACTTTTTAACTAAGTAATTTCCACAAGTTTTTCCCACACTCTTAATATACTATATCATATATTTTATATAATCCATAGTCCTTATATTGTCCATAAGTCCAAGTCATTAAGTCCTTAACAACATTTTTAAACCATAATCTCCATAAGTAACTTTTTACTACAAGTTCATCCATAACCATTTTTACATCATAACCATAAGTGTACAAGTCTTTTACTTCCATTATGACTTTATTTTAGTGTCCATATAACATGATTAAAAGTTCATAATCAACATTAACATGTCATTTGCCTTTCTCTTACTAATAACATATTAAGTGCACTTTTTTTAAAACCCTAATTAACATTAACACTTTAATCAACATGTTACCATACTTATAGAGTCCTTATTCCATGATATATACAACAACATAGAGCATGAATAAGTGTACCAAATGATATTCATAAGTAAAAATATGAGTTACATGTTTAAAACATCCTAATGGTGATTTTTGCTATAAAAGATTAATATACACATAAAATGATAACTATGAAATGAGTAGGGTCTTAGATAACCTTAGTATTAGCGAGTGATCAATGAAAAATAAACCACACCCTTGTGGTTTAAATCCTTGCTTGAAAACAACCCTTGTTTTCCTTATAAAACCCTAGTTTTCTCTTTATGCTTCAACACTTGAAATGGTTATTCAAGGCTTCAAAATACTTTAAGGTTGTATCTTAGATATGTTATATAATGGCTTGTATAGGTTGTAGAAAATTTGATATGGATTATCCAAAAGGGGTGTTTCTTGCCGTGGCCAAAAGAGGAGCAAAAGGGAAGTTTGTTTGATTTTCTAGTTAAGTGTAAAGTGTTATATGTGTCTCTCTTGCATGATACTTGTATATATATGCCTAGTTAGTTAAAAGTGTGCATTAGCTAGTCAAAAAAACATGGTGAGGGTTTTGTGGATCATTTGTTCTTGTCATTGGTTAAAGAAACATTTCTAGCTAGGTTTTAATGGTAAAAGATGTACAAAG
>BQNB010208412.1:0-10410 GCA_026074375.1 Tanacetum coccineum
TCCGGTAACTATATAACTCGACCGGTATGTTAAGTGGTTATTAAATTTACCTTTGTCCATGAAATACCCTTAGGTTTTCTATATTTAGAAAACAGTCCCTATGTTTATGAAATATAGTATTTATACTTTAAACCCTTATCTTTCCAAAATTACACTTTTAGTCCATTAATTTTTCAATAATTCCACTTTAGGTCTTTATATGTTCCAAACAGTCCCTTAAGTTTCATAAATGTCCAAAACAGCCCCTAGACTTTATGGAAACAGTTTTGACTGTTTTAACCCTCAAGTTTACAAAGTTACACAATTAGTCCATTAACTTGTAAAATCACATTTTAAGCCTGATTAAGTTCCAACAAGTGGCAATTGGTTTTATTATCTCCAATAAGCTACATAAGCTGTTGTCAGCCTATAAATAAGATCGGATGAGCTTATTTTAGCTTATTGAGCTTATTGGGCCTTATTGGACCCGTTAAGGTCCAATAAGCTATTTAAAGATCCAAGTTAATTTCAAAAGCACATCAGCCCTCCTTAAGCTTATTTAAAACTGTTAAGCTGAAAAATAAGCTCGGGTGAGCTTATTTGAGCTTATTCGAGCTTATTAGGATCGTTAGCCCAATAACTCAACCCAAAAAGTTTGTAAAAGGTTTCATACATTATACAACTTATTTTCTAGACTTATTAAGCATCATTAGGTCTGTTTTTATGTTCGACTTATTCATTAAGAAAATAAGCTTGTTAATGGGCTTTTGGGCCCATTACGTACTCGATAAGCCTTTTAAGCCTTTAGGCTTATTCACTTATGTAGGATCCCGATTAACACTTTATAACATATATATCATACACGAATTTGATATAGAAAAGAGAAAGAGAGTGAGTTGTTTTGTAGAGAGAGAAAGAAGAAAGAGAGAGATGAGAGAAAATAGGAAAGTGGAATTATTTAAAATGAAACAACTTCCTCTTTTCTAAATAGAAAAGAGTTTATATACCCCGTCGCGTTAAATGACGCGCGGGATATTTAACTAGGATCCGGGCTCGGGTTTTGCTTAGGATTAAACCCGAAACATATACAATATTAGATTAACTATCGAGCCCGATTCTTGATGTTTTCCTATTACAACGTTAACTAATTGATTGACCGAGACTTAAATACATAATGAACGAACTTCCAGTTCGGCTCAATATTTTGAGGCTAACAATCTCCCCCGAAGTGAGTTCATTGATGACACTCCTTCATGAGATCAATGAGATTGTTTTTGTCGTTAAGCTCATGTGGTCTTGGTCCTTTTCTTTGTTCTTTGTTGTAGGCTTGTTCCTTCATGCTTTGTGATCTTGACTTTGAGCCTTTGACATTGTCTTTAACGTCTATGCCATCTTGCGATCTTGAGTCTTTGACCAACATTCTCATACTATGCCTTATCTTGAAAGCTTCAAATCAGAGTTAGCGGAAGTCTTTGTCTTTAAATCTTGAGCTTTCATGATTGATTGTCTTTGTAGAATGAGCATGAATATGTGGTAATGAATCGACTTTGGTTGATTGGGATACTGTCACCACCGTTTTAACCTGCAGGTTTACGTTAGTGATAATCGAGAAAATTGAATTAAAAATCAATCTACATATTACTTGTAAAAGCGTTTTTGTAACACATCGGAAGTTTTAAGCTTTTATCAAAATTCATCAACCGTCAATTCATTTACTGGACCAAATCGATATCCAGTTGTCACAAGTTTAATTCATATAGAATCTCGCAAGTCACCTACCAAGAGCTTGTTTGAGGTTGACTCAAGCAGGATTTCCATCTTCATTGTGAATACATAAGTATCACTCGGATGTTCTGGCAAATATCACAAGGAAATTGCGTAGGACTCTTGTTAACAGCTTGTGAATGTGATGATGTTCAACAAGTGTTTGAAATGGAATATATCATAACGAGATTTAGATTGATCTCTTGGCTCTTGACTCGATTAGTGCATTTTGGTTTTAGTACTCGGAGGCTTGAGCAGATTGCCACTGATAAGTGTAAAATACACATATCCGTTAATACCTAAAATAACCCAAATAAACCCAAAACAGACCAAAAATGGCAACAATATGCTTGTATTTGTGTTTTGTGTACGCAGGTACGGATAAATCAGAAATCACAAGAAAACAGTCAAAAACGGGCAAGCATGGACACGAGAACGAAAGAGTGAACAAAAGCCGGAAGCAAAGCCAGGAAAAGTCAAACCCCCAGTCAAAGTGGTCAAATCATGGTCAACAAAAGTCAACAAGACCCAAAGTCCAAAAATAGCCCCTCACCTCTTATTGGGCCTTAAAAACCTTAATGGGCCTGAAAAACCCAAAAATCCTATCAATAAGCCCAAAATCCTAGCCCATTATCTTCTCTCTAAACCACAAGGGCTAGTTTTGCAATTTCCAAAATTCCTTTTATAACTACGAAAGGGAGAAAAGAAAGAGAGGGACTGAATTTGTCAAAGGGCCAAAGTTTAAAAATAAGTTACCCGTTTCAGTTATAAAGGCGCGAAGACCTAATTACTGTTCATCATCACTTTCGTTTTACTAGCCAGGGTAAAACAAGGGGCAAATGGAAATTGAGGGCTGCGTTAGTCAATTCATGAGCTCCTAAACACAATGGCAAGGACAAATTAGTCTAATCAAGAGGCAATCATTGTTCACTCAAGCTCTAGGCCACGTCAGCAATGGTGAAAGCACAAGGATTGATGGGATTTTACACTAAACTCACTCACACATCTAACACAATGTCGCATCAAAGAATGACACGCTGGCAATCCTCTATCACACACAATTTGATCAAACGGATGAGATTTAAGCTCAAATGATTAAAGATATGGATGGTGAGGATTAGAGGGCGCGTCTAACAGAATGAAGGCCTAGAAGCTTCAGCTTGGTGCTATAAATAGCACCCTCATCACACACACACGAGGGAGGAGATTTTAGTAGCTTTTAGTCTAGCTTAAGTTCGTATTTTTCTTAAATGTAATTTTCCTTAAATGTTTTGTAATCTTCTTTTTAAGTAATGTAATCAGTATATTTTATTAATGAAATTCAGTTTAAAGCTCTTTAAATCTCACTTTTAAGCTCTCATTTAAATTCTCAAATATTAAGCTAAAGCTCAATAAGCCCTCATAAGCTCAAATTCAGCTCTAATGAGTCTATAAGCTCATAATAGAGCTTAAACTTCCTTAATCATACTTTTATTCTTAAAATCAGCTTAAGTATTAATTTAACTTTACTTGTGGACTTATGAGTTTTTTTTGGAAGGGGATCTTAATTTGGAAGAGATCCCATGGACCTATACCCTAGCTTATTAATAAGCTAGGGAGCTTGTAGCTGCCCTAATAGGGTCCTCTTGTTTAGCTAGAGGTGTCTTGTAAGTTCCTCATCTAATCCTTTTTATTCTAGCTTTCAATAATTGTCTATTTACTTACTAAGATTAAATCTGCTTATTTGCTTATAATGTTTGCTTATTTGTGCTTAAATATCTCTAAAATTATTTATTAGATTAGTTAGATAATCTGTCTTTAGCTTATTTGTTATAGATCCTAGTTGCCTTCATTTTTGTCTTTAAAAGCTTTAAAAATCCAAAAATAGTAAAAATAGAGTAGATCTTTGATTATTGCTTGTTTAGTTAATTAATCATGTTTGGTAAGTTAAATTTAAGCTAAATAATGTCTGGGATCATAGTTTAGATAAGTAGATTTTATTTTTAAAGCTTTTATCAAAACTGTCAAATAAGTAGATTTAGCTACTTTGACCTCAAAAAGTCAAAGTGAGCTCTTGAATTTGGTTGAGTCAGTTTCATTCTACCTTATAATCATTAGGAAAAGCAATTTTAAAGGTTAGTTTGCAAAAATCAATAAGTTTAGGCTTATTTTATCTCTCCAGCACCAGGGTACTTTTAGGGTTAAAGTTAGATGGCTTATTTTTGAGATAGGGACTCTAGGCTTTGATTGTGCTTAAATCTAGTTTTAACACACTCATTTGAGAGTGTATAGAGTAGTGGTAACCCTTAAGGAAGCCTGCACTTTTAGTCTTTGTGGTATTGCCAATTGCACCAGCAGTACTAACATAAGTTAGTACTGCTGATACTTAAGCCCCAATTTAAGTCAGCAATGTTAGGATTTAATAGCTTATCTTTTAGTATTTTATAGTTTAGTTATAGCTTAATATAGATTAAGACTTACATTTTATTTTCTAGCTTATTGTCCTAGCTTATTTTGCTGTCAAAATTCAGCTTAAACAGCCAAAAATACAAAAACAGTAGGTTAAATATTTAGTTTCTAAAATCTGAATTCTAGCTTAAGGTAGTAGTTTTTATTGCTTAAATAGTTAGTTTATAAGTAGCTTAATAAGTTTTCAGAAGCTCATAGTCTAGATTTGCTTTTTGAGCTTTTTAGCTTAATTTGATTTTGTGCATTTTAGCTTAATTCCTGAGTTAGCCATTTTCATAATCATTTTCATAATCATTTTCATAATCATTTTCAATAGCTTAAAAGTGTTTCCAGCTTTTGTTTCTTTTCTCAATTAGTTTAAGCACATCTTAGGGAGTTTAGAACAGCTTTTAGATTTTACTTTAAGCTTATTTTGAGCTTTTTATAGCTTATTTAGTAAAAACCAAGGATAAGCCCTTGTTTCTGTAAACAGCTTAATAATAAGCTGTTTAAGAGCTTGTTAGTGGATTTCAGACCATAGTGCTTTTGTTAAAGTTGTTCTCTCCAGCTTTTTCTACAACTTTGCTTCTTTAAGTTTTTCATTTTAAGCTTTTTAAAATTTCAGATGCTTAATGGACTTAGTTTGTAATCGGGTTGGGCTCTCAGGGTAGGTAGTGTAACTTTTTAATTTCAGTTGTTTTTTCTGTTAGTCCTTACGTTAGTTAGTTAGTTTCCCAGTTAGTCCTTTAGGTTTTTGCACCATTAGTCCATTAGTTAAGTATTTTAATCAAGTTTATTAGTTTTAATTAGTAATTAGGTTTAGGTCTTAATTAGTTTAATTAAGATTTATTTAAAAGATAAAAATCAGGGTTTTTAATTTTTATTAATTTCTGCACATTTTCTCTAATTAGTGTAATTTTTATAAAATTTTTAGGATTTAATTTTTAATAGATTTATTATTTTTATAGTTTTTAATTAGTTTAAATTTTAGAAAAATCATATCTTTTAATCTAAAAAGCTAAAAATAGTAATTCCTTTTTCTAAAATTTTCTCTTTACTTATTTTACTTAGGAAAAATATAATTTCAATTATTCTCAATTTTTTATTTTTAGGATTTAATTAGAATTAAATAGTTTTTTAATTGATAAAAAATTCAAAAATAATCAAAAGAATGTTTTTCTTTTTCCTAAAATTTTCTTTTGTCCTATCTTAGGTTTAGAATTTTAGTTTACATTTTTAGGGGTTAAATTTTAGTCTATTTGCTTAATTGTCGCGTTTTATTTGTTTTCCGTATTTGTTTAATTGTTTAATTTGCCTTTAATTTTCAATTTTAATTGTTGTTTTTTTATTTAGTAATCATAGATCATCAAATCATCTATTTTCTTATTCAAATCATAATCCAAGCTTAAACGAGGTTTCAATTTCACTAGTCGTTGGGGAAACGACCCGGGTGATCATATTTACCCGGTTTAAGTTTTTTGAGGTCCAAACGAAGTCGTGAATATTCCTCGATCACACCATTGGAAAGAGCACAAAAAAACGAGTCCAACGGTACCGGCCTTTTATATTTAAACCTTTTTATTTTGAACCTTTTTCGTCCCTGTTTGAACCTTTAGTTATAATGGACCAGACCAAGCCAATTAAGGGTTGTATATTAACTTTTGTATAATACGTCATTTGTCCTTATTGTATTAAACTCTACTTTTATCTATAATCATGAATTATAGTTTGTGTGCAAAATTTGTGTATTAAAATATTAGTAACAGATAGTGGTTTTATATTCAGGGGAAACCTACATCAACTGTGAGTCAAAGTGTTAGTGTCTTCGACATATCTGCTGCTAAAGAGAAATCTGCCTAGTCTCCTAGGAGGTTGTCTATTCCCAGCAAGCCACCCGTCAGCCCTGCTCCTAAATCAGTCGGCTACATTACGCCGATATCAGAGGCTAGAGTAAATAGGGTTGGGATTGTTAAGGCTAAAACTGACATAGCAGGTTCATAATCAGTTTATTGCAGTCTGGTATAAAATTGGTTTTTGCTTTGTAGCATTAACCCACCGCCCCTCCCCTACCCCCCCCCCTAACCCCCCACCCCCCCCACCCCCAATACCCCCCCATTCTTATTACCTTGACGACTGACCCATGCTTGGCTTTAGCTCAGTCGCTTGAGCCTCAAATTCTTGACCATATTTTTTTGGAACATCCATCTAAACTGATATAGCAGGAGATAACGGCGCATCTTGGTGTCAGTCTCGGGCCTTTATATCCCTGATCCATTCAAATAGATTTAAGAAATTACCGATAGTGGTCAATAAAATTAAAGGCGTAGTAGCTAATGTGGGATGAGGGTGTTTGTGTGATTGTGGGTGTAAGGTCTAATCGAAAGATGATGAGATTTTACCTCACAATACTGTGCAGACATACTGAGCCTCCCAATATTGTGGATACATGCTTACCATCTTTTTCTTTTATATATTCACGGCTTCGCTTTGACATTTTTGAGTTAGCTTCAACGGTAAGTGTACACTGACAAGCTTCAAGCACACTTCTGTCTTTCAATTTTACTTACTTTGACCCATGCATACAAAAGAAACACATTCACGTCAAACGAACCAAAAATCACATAAAGATAACTAAGAAGAAAAGAGACTGAATTACACCGTATTTGTATTCACTGGGACTGTTGTTCCATTCATTCTGCAATATGTAGTCATTCAATAGTACCATGACCCCCTATAATGAATGGAAGCCACTTTGGTCCTTTGACATATTTCTGGAGATACGGCATGCCTGTATTCAAGCCTTAAAAGGCACCAAGCATTCCACCTAAACCACAACCATTCTGTTAGATATTTAACAGATGCATTTGTTAGTTGCAGAAAAGCTCCCTGAGAAACCAAAATTTTGTATAAAAGTCATAGGAGGAAGAAGTGTCATATATCTCCAGTAGCATATCGAAGACTGGAGATTCACTTGCTCTTAGACTTAGAGATTGTAATGACTAATAAAGGGTATTTGTTTCAGCAGAAACATGTAGTCACTGCATATACATCTCGTTCTATTATAATCTTAAAAGCTATTATTGGTAACTAAAACTTTTATAACTAATGAAGTATATGATCACATTCAATTTCAAGACTACTGAACAGAAAAAGATGCATCCCTTTTACAATATTTTTAAAGGACTTTCTGCCATAACACTATTAGCCAACAATAAAAGACATGCAATATCAATAAACAACTATTCCTTTATTAGATTGGACTCGCACCATAAAATTTAGAGACTAACCAAGGGATCAGACAGTAGCATGGGCAGTGTAGCCACGAGCAAGTAAGAACTTAATGAGCCATGAAGCTATGAACCCAGATGTACATGTCATAGAAACTACCTTCCCTTCACCATTCATTGCTCTGAAACTGGACAGTGTAGGTGTTAGACACTTGGGTATTAAAAGAGAGTGATGACTTGATTTGTTTAAGGGATATGAAAGAGTCTAACATGTAATGTTATCACTTTTCTAGTCGAAATGAAAAGGATTGTAATGTTGAGTTTAAGGTCAAACGGGTCAAATTTTGACTTCAAAAAACTTGAGTTTTTAAGGGAGTGTTTGGCAATTCTTACTTATAACTCGTTCATACTTCCTTATGGTTAAGCGCTTGTTTACATTAAAATATTAGCATAAGAAAAGTTTTATCCAAACGATAAAAAATGCTCATATGCTTTAAGAATTACAGTAGTGGAAACGTTGACTATAAGGTTAAATGGGTCAATCTTTGACTTCAAAAGAGTTGATGATCTTTGTTTAAGCATACAAAACGCTTCATGTAAATGCCAAAAAAGGTTCTCCACTTTAAGAATAAGTAGATAACCACATAAACAATCCTTCATAAATATACGAATTAAACATTAAAGCAGCTTTAAAGTTCAATACAAAGGATGTATGGGAATGCTTATTTTTATCTGGTGTGAGAATAAGGTTAGTTTATCTGGTGTGAGAATAAAATGTGATTACAGGTCTAAGTAATTTGATACAGTAATATAGATTTATAAATCCGGGCTTGCAAGTTTTCTTGAAAGGTTAAAATAGGGGAAACTGAACTTCAAATAGTTTTGGAATCAGTATGGACATTACATTTATTCCCTTTTAAAGAAGTCAGATTTATAAACAAAATAAAGTGTATCAAACCTCTGGAGGGATGTTTGTCATCTCGAACACATTCACCTAAGAATCCTTTCGACACAGTGTGGAAAGAAATAAGCTTAAGCTCTCTGCTGATTGGTCCGCCCATATCCAACAACACCTTCAAAAAATAACAAAATTTGTTATAAGAAGCCAATCACGTTCCTCTACAGTATCTCAAAACACTCCATTTATAGTAAAGTGAAATTTGACCGGGACATGTACTCCCCATCTCACAAGGCGTATCTCAAGATTTCCTTTTGGCCAGTTTATCTTTTACTATTTTATAATAAGACACCTAATTTTCTGAACAATAAGATAGTTGAATATGCGATTATCACAAGTTTTAAATCATAAAACAGTAAACAGTATCTTACACAACCACATTTATCACATCTGATTATCTGATTATATAAGATCACATGATCACTTTCAAAATGCTAACCGAAACAGCCCCCCTAAAATTTGAATGTCATTATACAATTTATTGACATTAGCATTAAGCAAGATGAACTACCTGACAATAACAACAGCAAGCAAATTACTTCCTTCAACTCTAAGGACCGTATGTCCGGCTTTTAAGGAACTATACTTCTTAAACACATTTGGACTCTTATCTTCCATATCATTTGAGAGATAAGTGGATGATGGTATTTCAGAACCAATTACACTGCTTTTAGTAAGCGTCTTATTATCAGCTTCTTTATAAAGCCAATGTGAAGCAACTTCATGCTCAGCATATTCACGCATGCCATAAAAATAAGAGAAAAGGGCTAATATAAACTAATACACACTTTAAAAAATACTATAATCTGTGCACCGAAGTGTTAAAGTTAAAGAATTTCAAGAAAGATGCAACATTAAAGCTTTCCAAATCAACAAATCAAGAAAGGTATGAGCATGTCGGTCCAGAAGTCGCAAGTTCACAAAATGGCAAAGTTACAAGATGGCGAAGAGATTGTGCTTGGTTGATGATCTCAAGATGCTCAAGATCACAATGTCAAATACAAGTTCAAGGAACAAGCTCAATCCTAAAGTCAATGATCACTACAACATATTCACAAGAGAAAGTCAAGAGTACGAGCTAAAGACTAAAGATGAAGCATAGTATGCTAGGTTTAAAGTTTTGTAAATTGGAGTGACCTCCCTTAGGGGGAGATTGTTGGAAACACGAAAAGTGTCGGTCACTTCCAAGTTGTAATAGTCTTAGCTCGTAGTTTATGTCTTAATTAGATTAGTAATCTAGTCCGGCCCAAGACCCATGGGAAGCCCATTAGAACCCATGGGCCGGCCACTATAGGTACTATATAAGCCCCTCTCCTAGCCTTGGAGAGGGTTGGTTGTTCCATTTGTAACATTTCATCATAATACATTTCATCCATTTTCCATCCATTCTATCTCTAACATCACAACCCACATCTCACTCTTGTTCTTGGTTTGATCATAAGATTACTAGTATTCTACAATTGGTATCAAGAGCCATGGAGTGGTGTGTTTAGTTTTTGTGTTTGATTTGTGTTCAAAAACCTTTACAAAGAGCAAAATAGTGATTCAAATTTTTTGGCTTAAAAACCTTAAAGTTTTCATTTTTATTGTTCCTATAGGGTTAGTAACACTAGTTGTACCAGAATTTTTTGCTAAAAACCATTGAAAATCGTGTTTTTTTGAGTTTTGAAGATTTGAGTTTCGTAGTAGTTGGGACCGAACGAGTTGGACCGAACAAGGAAACCGAACGAGTAAGCCGAACAAGTCAACCGAACTAGCATATTCTAGTTTGAACCGAACGAGTTCCTTCCTAGTGACAACCGAACGAGTTCCTTCCTAGTGACAACCGAACGAGTTCTTTCCTAGTGACAACCGAACAAGCAGGACCGAACGAGTAGGACCGAACTAGGTGTACTTTGACAATCGAACTAGTGATAACCGAACGAGTAGGACCGAACGAGTAGGACCGAACGAGGAGAACCGAACGAGTAGGACCGAACTAGCTTATTTTTGTCAACCGAACTAGTGAAAATAAATTAAGTTTAAACTTAATAAACTCATTTTTTTTTATTATTC
>BQNB010208414.1:0-5000 GCA_026074375.1 Tanacetum coccineum
CAAACACTAAACACCCCTTGGCTCTGATACCACATGTTATCCCACGAATTTAATCCATTACACAACAATAATCTTTACTAATATGCTAGAAAATAAGAAGAAAACTTAGAGAGAGAAAGTAGAGAAAGAAAACAAGAAAGGAAGATTAGATTTAAGAGAAGTGGTGAATTACAAGTGAATGAAAAATGTAACCAACACCCTCTCTATGTATGGAGAGCGTTCTATTTATACCCATGCCTTGCTAGGTGGCGTATGGGCTTGTAACTTGGGCCGGGCTTAGCATAACTTGGGCTTTGAGCCCGAAACACGGACAATATTTGTTGGAACCCGTTTAACACTTCATATGCCGAACCACATGGATCGAATCAAGAAAATAAGAAAGAGAGGTGATTGTGTAGAGAGAGAGATAAGAGAGGGAGATGAGAGAAAAAGATGTATTAGAAAAAAGATATTTGTGAGATTAGATGAGAATTAGATATTTTCTTAGAGAAAATATATATATATATATTTCCCTACACATTTAATGTGACGCGCGGGATATTTAACTAGGACTCGGGCTCGGGTTTTGCTTGGGATTAAACCCAAAACATATACAATATTAGTTTAACTATCGAGCCTAATTCCCGATAATATTCTATTACAACATTAACTAATTAATTGACCGAGACTTAAATACATAATGAACGAACTTCATGTTCGACTCAATATTTTGAGGCTAACAATCTCCCGAAGTGAGTTCAATGATACCAACTCCATCAGAGATATAAGATTGCTTTTGTCCGTTAAGCCTCATTGGTCTTGGTCTTTTTCTTTGTTCTTTGTTGTAAACTTGTTCCTTCATTCTTGTATCTGACTTTGAGCCTTTGTCATTGTCTTTATCGTCATGCCATCTTGCGATCAGTTATCTTTTGACCAACATGTGCCATCTCCTTTGGCATAGCTTGAAAGCTGTAAATCAGAGTTAGCGGAAGTCTTTGTCTTTAAATCTTGAGCATTCTTGCTAGATTTATTTGTAGAATGATCATGAACACTGTGGTAATGAATCAACTTTGGTTGATTGATACCGTTCACCACCGTTTTTAACCTACAAGGTTTTACTTATGATATCAAGAAAATTGAATTTGAAAATCAATCGACTAGTTTTACTTGTAAAAGCATTTTGTAACTCTTCGGAGTTTTTAATCTTTTTATATCAAAATTCATCAACCGTCAATTCATTTACAGACGAAATCGATATCCATATAACACGATGTTCATGGCTAAAAGAATACTAATGATATTGCGTAGGATCTTGATAACACTTGTGAACCTGATGATGTTCAACAAGGTTTTTTGAAATGGAATGTGGTTCCCTAACCGAGATTTGATTGATCTCTTGGGCTCAAGACTCGATTATTGATTTTGTTTTAGTACTCGGAGGATGGGAGCATATTGCCACCTATTCAATTCAACAATCATTGCCACCTATTCAATATCAACGATCTCGGAATGAGATGTCAATAGATAACGTGTGTATCTCCGTGACAAATGAGACAAGTTTCTGTTGAGAGAAACCCGAATGGCTGGGAAGGGTTGTGCATTGCATCACTGGGTCCATGATGTCGTTTTCAATGTCAGCAATCAACTTGTGATTCTGACAGCATATGTATTGACCCGGTTTCTGCCTTAAGTTGTGTGGAGGGCTTCTTTCTTTAGACCCTTTATCCATACATTTCTTTTTCATTCTTCAACGCCTTCAATGCTTACCAGGACGTCATTACTAACACCTTGTTGTGATTGTTCCAGTGTTAGCTCAATCTTAGTCGGCATTATTCCCATATACATTCATCTCCAATCATACCTAAGGACTGCTATTTCTAACTTTGGATTATCCTTGGGTAGATCCTCCGGTTCTGGTTGGATCATAGGATTGATTCCTAACCTAACCACCTTATGACTTCAGAATCGTCGTGAAATTAAGATGTTGTTGGGTATAAGATCGAACCATAAAACCTTTTCTTCAGCACATTGAGTCGAATAGATCATATTTGAATTACATTTTCTCCCCTTATTTTAAATAATAAACACTTAGTTTTTGAAATACCTTGTGATTAAAATATGTCTTGAAAAATCTGTGGGAGAAAATATGGTCAGCATGAATGGTTTGGAACATTTTGATAATGTTTTGAATACATAAGAGTTGTCGTTGTTGATGTATCCAAGAACATTAAAACGTTGTTTTTCGAAAAACTCCCCCTCAAAAATAGGACCAATTGAAAAATTGTTGTCTTTTGAAAACATTGTGAGGGTTGGAGTGTTGAACACACAATTTTGAAAGATTATGAATTGTCATCGAGAAATTCTTGAAAAATTGTGTTCAACTTTTTGAAAAACCAAATGTTAGAGGACTTCTCTTCTAACGGTAAGGGTAAGCGCACTGAAACGTACACTTTCCTTTTTCTTGAGCTAAAAACATTGAATGTCTTGTAAGAACAGCTCAAGACCGAGAAACGTTAATTTTCTCGTTGGGAGGATAAGTTATAAACCTTCCTTTATTTGAAGTCCGGGTTATGTACTGATATTTGCACATAAGCCATTAAGAAAATTAGAAATGACATGTTTTGAAACTATTTGAAAACTCTCGCTCGAACTTCATTTACACACCCGTGTCAATGTTAATCGACATTTCTAAGCACGTAAATGTTATCGATTCCAAGAGACATGTCGAGAAGATTCTTTTTGGAAATTTTATGTTTTTCTTATTTTGTATTTATTTACCTGTTGTCCTCAGCATTGCTATATGATGGTGGAATAGTAATTCCAACTCTTGTCGTGATGTAGCTGTCTTGACTGCTAGAGGAACAACTTTTGGAACCAACTTTGAACTTGACGGTTCATTGCTGTGGTCGTGAATTCCGAGTTCTGAACGGTTATGATCAGAAGTCATTTGATGAAGAACGAGGCCTGAACTGATGTGAACAGACGTCATTATGTTGATCATCAGATCAAAATTCCTTGAAGCCCTGTTTTCTGAGATATCTGTCTTTTCCGCAACCAAACTCTGAGTCCTTCCTTTATAGGATTGAACGATGTACCTGTACTTAAGAGAGTACATGCACTAACATCAAGAGCTTGTTCGCTTTCACATTGGTTAGTGATATCTTCTTTTGAACCATTTGGGGGTTCACTGTCAACCTTTGTTGTGCTAGAGGTGAATATCTTTCCGGTTGGAACCCATCTAAGACAAACAGTCTTGAGAATTCTACCCGTTGGTTGCCACCTAAGACAAGATCTAGGACTTGTTGTTTTCTCATGCACAGTGGAAGTCCTTTTTATTGAAAACCTATGTCCTGTTGGGATCTGTCTATTTGGTTTCGTTGCAACCCTTATTTGCTCTACGGGTTTGTTTCTGTTCGTTGTCTTATTGGATGGAACCTTAGCACGCGAGTTGACTTCTTTCAGGAATTTTGTAACACAAGAATCATGATTTGCATTAAAGACACATTTCTGACATGTCGAGCAAACAAAATGTTTGGAGTCAGAAAAATTTCTAGAGTTCCTAGAGTGTTCTTGTGTCTTTTTCTTAGCCTCCTCCAGGTAGTGATTATGAACTATGTCATTTGAGCTATACCTAGATGAGCTAGGTGCAATCATGTAATGAGGTTTTGCATGGGCAGATTCTCTTCTCTTAGGTAGATAATGTGTAGTGACTGGTTTTGACAAGTCGTTGTTCACATCAACTTGGGAGGCAAACCGTGGTTTTGAAATTTTAGGTCGTTCAGACTTAAACGCAGTCGGTTGTCTAACAACTGATTGGTTTCTGTGTGGTTGTAAAACTGGTTTCCCCAAGATTGATGGTTTTGCAAACTTAGTATTCACACTATTTCCTGTTAGTTTCCTTAACTCATTTTTTAATGCTGCAATTGCAAACCCCTTTTTCTGAATCTGAGCTAGTACATCAGCATTTTCATTAGACTTTTTGTTCAGTTGTGCCATTAAAGAGTCATTCTGGTCTTTGGTCTGAACTCGTGTCCTTTTGATAGAATCAAAAAGATCTTTGTAAGTCTGTTTCAAGTGCTCTTTTTCCTTATGTAACTGCTCATTCTCTGCAAGTAATTTAGCCACACTATGTTCCAATTCGATCTTTATTGTTTCAATTTCATCGATGTCATTATTAACCTTGGCTTCATTACCTTTCTCTTTCAAAAATTGACTCTGTTGCCCTGATTTTAAAACATTGTTTTCCATTTGTAGTTCAAGATTAATACAATGTGCTTCGAGTTTTGCAAAATCTTTTTGACACTGGGCAACAGTCTTTTTGAGACAAACATTTTCAGACTCGAGTAATTGATTTGAGAGTTCAATTGTCTTGTCATCAGTTAATTTAGCAGGCAAAGGACATGTGTCATGACATTGTTCAGCATTCTGGTCAATCTCTCCTTCATTAATGAATTCAGGTTGCTCAGTATGTTGTTGTCCTTTAGCAGATACATAATTATTAGTAGTCATTTGTACCTCAGCCTTTGGCTCTTCATCATATATGGGTCTAATATCTACATCATCAACATGTGCATCATTCCCTGATCTACTGCTTGTATCCTGCTCTTATGATTCTGTCCTATTGCCTTTAATGATAACTAAACTATCATCCAATGCTTTACTCGTATCAACCTTTTCCATTGTCGTCTGCATCTGCCTTTCATTCACCCTGCTGTCATGCTCTCTTTTATGCAGTGCTCTTTCATCAATTGAGTTTTTGACATATTCCATGAATTGGACCAGTGTGTCACGAAATTCTGGAATATCAAGTTGAGTGTATTGTAGAAAGTAGTTGCGTGTCATTACAATATATTCATCATTCAAATCAATCTTTGACTTGATGAACATCTAAAACTGTGTCTTGAGAACTTTAAAACAATCCATGGATCTAATCTCTTGAAATTCATTGTTATCAAGTTGCTTTTGAAGTTGATCTATGTTTAGGAACATCATGCCTGTAAAAGTCTCAAAATCTTGACCAA
>BQNB010208421.1:0-10409 GCA_026074375.1 Tanacetum coccineum
GAACTCCGGATATTTATTGTTCAAACTTATAAATTATACGGATATATGGATGTATTTAAATTATTACTGTTCGTTTCTCATTTTTTATACTACTGTTATTAGGAACATAAGACCTTCTTGCTATCTTTGTACTACCCATACATTATGATAACATGTGTTAATCCCAACAGCGACAAAATCGACAATAAACTGCAAACGTACAAGCTCGCGTTCCGCAGCAGAGCGCGAGTCGGAAACCTCGTTAAAGTATAATGGGCTGTAATATACATATAATTACTACAACAGTACAACATGGTTCATAACTTCATATATAGTAGTCAAGTTTACATCACTTCTTTAACTCATGACTGACAGCAGACAAGTCCTATTGCTAAAACTGGGCCACTTGGGTCAAACGAAGCTCACAGTAGCTACTTACGAGCACCCAAAAATTGACTTTTCTTGTCCCTGATCAAAACAACCGATACTTGTTTACAAGTCCTGACAGGAGTTTTGTTTTCCTTGAACTAAAGTTCTCGCATGTTAGAGCATCTTTAATGCATGTGTTACTTTTTTCAGTCTTAATGTAGAAGAGTAATAATTTTAAATTCTGCTTTTACAAAAAGAAAACTTATATAGCATACACACTAAATTAAATTTTGTATTAAATTTTGCAGTAGCTCTATTTGTAAGGCAAATCGTTAAAATGTTGTACTATACTACTGATAGCATAGGGGTCTCGGAGGCGTGTGCAATATGTGCCGTCGCACAAAGCCTCCGCTTAAAAGGGGCCACATTTTTATTAGTTTTGCATATAAATACGTATAATATTAAACATATTTGAGTCATATAATTCAAATTTATATGCAATTTCTCTTTAGTTTATTAGTGCAATAAGGCCTTTTTGTTGTTATCGTCTAGGGCCACCGAAAACCACGAGACGACCTTGACTGATAGTATAACATTGTATCCAATGATACAAATAGTATAACAATATATTTGATGTTACTCTTCTTTGCATTAAGATAGTGAAAATATCTACATTAAAGGAAATTTTTTGTTCTTTTTGCTCAACTTATTTTACTACTCCGTATTTCAGTGTAAAGAAAATGGAACACGGCCAAGACCCATAAATATTAGGTTCACATCTCAACAAAACAATAAAAGCCCAACTAATTCAATTATTTTTCCTTTTGAACGAAACTAATTTAATTATTCACTAGACTTATTCCGTACCAATCTATACCTATATTTCTTTACTTCTCTATTAAGTCACACGTGTCCACACGTGTCCAGTCACCGACCTAAATTTCCTATATTTTCCATCATCAAATCCAAAACCTCACAACTCAAGCAAAAAGAGAAAAAAAATAATATAAAAACATACACCCAAAAATGGCACTAGAATGGGTAGTGTTAGGCTACGCAGCAGCAGCAGAAGCAGTAATGGTCCTTCTTTTAACCATCCCAGGCCTTGGCCCACTTCGCAAAGGCCTCGTATCCGTCATTAGAAACCTTTTAAAACCTTTTCTATCAATCGTTCCATTCTGCATGTTTTTGTTTTTAGATATTTACTGGAAATACGAGACAAGACCAAACTGTGCGACTAAGGAAGGGTGCACTCCGACCGAGCATTTACGTCATCAGAAGTCGATCATGAAGAGCCAGAGAAACATGTTGTTGATTGTTTCTGCGCTTGTGTTTTATTGGCTGTTGTATTCTGTTACTAATTTGGTTGTTAAGGTTGATGCGTTGAGTACTAGGATTGAGAAGCTCAAGAACCAGGATTGATGATCTGATGCATGTGATTGTGTGGGTTGAGTTTAAAGGTTTATGTTTGTTTGTTTTTTTTAATCTAGTTTTTAAGGTTTTTATATTGTCTACCTAGGTTGTTAATTTTTGTTTTGAGATATGATGTTTGTACGTGTTGAAGACTTGAAACTAATGTATTTGATTCGTGGTTTTTAGTTTTTTATTATGGGTTTTGCTAACAAACTTAAGGCTTTTGTGGTTAAAATGATGTTTTTTCTTACAATTTGATCTAAGAAACTATTTCAATCAATCAAAAGTAAGTGTTAGTTATGCATTCATCTTTTTCGAGATTGTTTTCAAAATTTTAGTGATTTTAATCCGATCATATATAATAATTCATTAATAGCATTGTAATAACAATCACTTGCTTTCACAGCCGGTTCACTTGCTTCCACAGCCCATTGTTAGCATAACCCTTTTATTATTAGTTATGCAATGTGTATCAGTCAATTTAGTTAATAAGATTAGTAGGTTACTACTGCAACTTACAGTATTTCAGTATGTCATTGCTTGTAATCGGACGTGTGATGTTTAAGTAATTAACTTATTTTGCAACTTATTTTGGTGTATCCGTAATGTTTATGTTAAATGGAGGGTTTCAAGTGTATTTGATGGTTCAGATTTAGGTTAGATTATTAGATGTTTAGACTGCTTATTTTACACTGTTAATTATGTGCTTAGACAATCGAGAGCAAGTAGTTTCATCCAAACACTCAGATCTGATCATGTGCTTAGTGTAATAGGCAATCTCAAACACCCTTAAAGTCTTTTTGGACATGATATTTATCTGCAGTTAGAGGCTGAATTTAGTGTTTTATCCTTCTAACATCTCTTCCTGAAGTTAGCATTAGCGGTAAGGAAGTGACTTCTAATTTTAGAATTCACTCGTGTAGCTGACATTCAATTTGCGGTCAGCAACCATTATCAAGTTCCATTACAGGTTGAGTGACGAGTTCCATTACAGGTCGAGTAATGAGTTCCATTACAGGCTGAGTGATCAGTTATTAAACCCATTGTCTTTGGCATGTATGGATGATATTGGTTTTGGAACAGGGTTGAGTGGGAATGGGAATAAGCCGTAAGACCACTGCACCCTCTTTGGATGCTTATGTGCAATTTTGAGGATATATAATAACTACTTTGAACTTTTGAGACGCAGATGCTCTAACCAGAATCCATCTATTTGTTCCCATTACATCGTACCAAAACCTTAGTTTGATACGAACCTATCCCATACTAGGCTCGTATTGGTTCATTGTAAGACCAATGCGCGCACCCTCTTTCATAGACGGAACTTGGCATTATTAGAAGTTTTAACTAGCTGTTCTTTATTAAAACATAGACATAGTTATTTGTATCAAAGGAAGACACGAAATAAACAATAAAGCCTAAAATGACATTTAGTTATGAATTGCATTCTGAAATTTTGAAGAACATGAAAATATGTAGCGTCACTAAGATCAACAAGTATTAGCTCATTAGAAGATATAGAGATATAATCCAGAAGATATAGAGATATAATCCAATTTGAGCTGAAACTTGATAGTTGATACAATGAAACTGCATCTCAAAAGACACCAATGAAAATATCAAATATACTCGTTTTGTAAATACAAACATATTGAGAATTAAATGTTCAATTTGAGATTAGAGAGAATACATATATTGATGATCTGACTTTTAGGTGCCAAATAACTAAGAGGGCCAACTAATTAAGAAATAAAACTACCCTTAGAATATCAAAATATTACACTATTGCCCCCAAAATTTGGGGGGGGCACAGCTCTCCCTAGCCCCTATGAAGGTCCGTCCATGCCCTCTTTAGATGCTTATGTGCAATTTTGAGGATATGTAATAACTACTTTGGTTCATTGTAAGACCACTGCACCCTCTTTGAATGCTTATGTGCAATTTTGAGGATATGTAATAACTACTTTGAACTTTTGAGACGCCTCTAACCAGAATCCATCTGTGTCACCCTCTTTGGATGCTTATGTGCAATTTTGAGGATATGTAATAACTACTTTGTTCATTGTAAGACCACTGCACCCTCTTTGAATGCTTATGTGCAATTTTGAGGATATGTAATAACTACTTTGAACTTTTGAGACGCCTCTAACCAAAATCCATCTGTGCTTGTTCCCATTACATCGTACCAAAACCTTAGTTTGATACGAACCTATCCCATACTAGACTCGTATTGATTCATAAGTCCAAGTGTAGAACTCACTCAAAAAACTAGCTTGTAGAACTGCACCCTCTTTAAATGCTTACGTGTAATTTTGAGGATATGTAATAACTACTTTAAACTTTTGAGACGCCTCTAACCAGAATCCATCTGTGCCACCCTCTTTGGATGCTTATGTGCAATCATTGTAAGACCATTGCACCCTCTTTGAATGCTTATGTGCAATTTTGAGAATATGTAATAACTACTTTGAACTTTTGAGACGCCTCTAACCAGAATCCATCTGTGCTTGTTCCCATTACATCGTACCAAAACCTTAGTTTGATACGAACCTATCCCATACTAGGCTCGTATTGATTCATAAGTCCAAGTGTAGAACTCACTCAAAAAGCTAGCTTGTAGAACTGCACCCTCTTTGAATGCTTACGTGCAATTTTGAGGATATGTAATAACTACTTTGAACTTTTGAGACGCCTCTAACCAGAATCCATCTGTGCCACCCTCTTTGGATGCTTATGTGCAATTTTGAGGATATGTAATAACTACTTTGGTTCATTGTAAGACCACAACTACTTTGAACTTTTGAGATGCCTCTAACCAGAATCCATCTGTGCTTGTTCCCATTACATCGTACCAAAACCTTAGTTTGATACGAACCTATCTCATACTAGCCTCGTATTGATTCATAAGTCCAAGTGTAGAATTCACTCAAAAAGTTAGCTTGTAAGAGGAGGGGACACCTTGACTTATAAACCACCAACCAATCCCATACTTGGCCGATGTGGGATCGTAACAATACCCAAACTTCGAAGAGCCAACGTCATCGTTGGTCACGGCTATGTTGGTAACGGTTGGCACCCCTCTTTGGGTCCAAGCCACCACTCCACAGGCCACCACTCCAAGCTCATTGGTCACGGTTGGCACCTTTCTTTTTTCGGGTCTAGGCCACCACTCTCAGTGTTAGGACCTCGAAAGGTAGGGCTAGCTCTGATACCAATTGATAGTTCGTTGGTGTTACATGAAGATTGATGACATTTGCTTATCATGTTTTCACTTTTAAGTTGTGGAAAAAAAAATTGCCATCTATATACGATGTTCTACTCTACCGTGTGCAACATATCTCTTTTGTGTCCCGCTGTTCTTTGGACATGAAGTGTAAGCACTTGGTTCGTGTGTGCTCGTGTAGTCGTGTTCCCTGTAACATGGGCTTTAAGGGTCATGAAGGACGTGGTGTTTGATTAAGGTCCTGCCAGTTAAGCTCTGTATTATTTTGGGCGAAATGATAACTAGATTGTCATGGATTTAAAGTTATGGTTTGTATAGCAAACATTATTTAGCATGTGGGAGGGTGTTCTTTAAAATCTACCGTAAGTGTTAACTAAAGCAACAACGCATCGAGTTGAAGTTAGATACTTCTTAGAGTTAATTGCATAAATGGTCCCTGTGGTCTGTCGGGTTTAACGAAAAAGGTCCCTAAACTTTTTTTTCCCGGATCCTGTCCCCAAGGTTTTCACCCGTATCGGGTTTAGTCCCTTGACCAACATTTTCGTCACTTGACCGTTAACTTTATGGGTATTTTTGTCTTTTCAAATATATTTACATTAAAACCTATATAACTTTAAAAATATGGTCCCTGTGGTTTATGTGATATCACATATTTAGTCCTTCATTTTTTTAATATTTTTTTCAACTTTCTAATTAATGTGTGTTAATTTTTTTTTTCAACCTTTATTTTCTCGAAATGTTTTAAAAATAAAATTTTCAAAAAAAAATTTACCGGAAATTTTAAATAAAATTCTATTAAATTTTGACGATAAATTGGCCGAAAATTTTTCGTTAAAAATTAACCGAGAATTTTTCATTAAATTTTTACATAATTTTTTAAAAACTTTTCGTTATTTATATATTTGTCTGTTTATGAGTGTCCCAAGCAATGCAAGACTTGCTTTTCGAAGCACACATGTGGTAAGATAGTAAGGCATCGTGTCTCGGTAGTTGAAAGTTGATACTGGGGCTACATAGGTTTGGTGGGTTCTTGTAAATATGAATCCTGTAACATGGGGCTTAAGGTCATAAGGGACGTGTGTTTTGATTTAAGGTCCTGCCAGTAATCTACTGTATTAATTTGGGCGAAATGATAACTAGATTGTCATGGATTTAAAGTTATGATTATGTATAGCAAACATAATTTTACAGTGGGGAGGGTGTCTGTTAAATCTACCGTAAGTGTTGTTAACTAACAGCAAACCAAAAAAACCGCATCGTGTTTGAAGTAAATACATCCTTATATTGAAACACACAACTTGAATATTCATAATACACAGAAATCAAATTGAAACTGTCAAAATGGATCGAGTCTGCACTTGTGAGTGAGTTACATGGACTTGGTTGGAGCTCAAATTACCCTAAAAATATCAGTAAGAAAACACTTGATTTAGCAAGTTTATTAAGCAATTTAAATTCGAGCCTAAGCTGAGTATAAAGAGCTCTACAAGCCGACTTCCTAATTTTTAGCTTGTATTGAAATATAGAAGCTTGAATCGAACGACTGCGAGCAAGAATAAGTCGATTATACTTTGACAAGTAGGTACAAGGTAGCCCTAGTTGCATATCCTAAACAAACCAGTGTGTTCAACTACGCATGCATCTCAGCATCTGATGGTTTACTTGTCCTGTTTCATAATGAGTGGTACACAAACATGGCAACTACGCCTATGCGTCTATTGCATGATGATGAATACACCTACTTGGTTTGCTACCTCTGGGACATAGATTCTTAGGCCTTGGCACAACAAATTAGCCAAATACGGCATCCTGGTCTTATCTCAGCAGCTGATAGTTTAGTTGTCCTGTTTCTAAATCTGTGTTTCTTCAATCATCGAATGTCCAATCCATTATAGAAGCATTAAGCGTATATTACCTATTTCTAAATATGCAGAACTTCATCCCTTGTTGAACTGCAAATAACGTCCACATAATTCAGGACTTCAGTTAGCGCGTTTAATATGACCTGTGGTGTTCAGGACTTCAGTTTGCGTGTTTTATTTGCCGTGTGGTGTTCATCGTCCTTCCTTCTTTTCTGTTAAGTTTTTTTTTATTTTTTTGGTCATTGTGATGGAATTGAAGAGAAGTTCTAATATTTTTCGACCATTCATGCATGTATCCAGCAAAACCAACAAAAAAGGTAAGCTTGTTTCTCGAAAGCTATAGATTAAATGTGTATTGAAATCCAAGTTCCTTGCTATTGGATACCGAAACATTTGTGGATCATTTTGCTACCAAGTGATGACCTTTAAATTGAAGTTCTAATCTGTTGGTTATGGAACATATGTGTATCATATTATTCATATAGCTTCTAAGCGATAACCTTTGTGGAGATCCTCGTTGTCTTGATTGCACCATGATATAAATTCAGCAATAGGGACAGTACGTCCTTCACTTTCACAAATCACGACGCGGTGATTCACGAGCCAAGATTGGTACCTGCTGCTAGTGATTGCATTGTCATTTGGACTTTAGGTGTTAAAAGCTTATTGGTTCGAACTTTCCTGATTAGATATCATATATGTGGATCATATCAGTATAGTACGATGTAATAGTTATTGCTGATCTTGACAACTACGTGATCGGCATCTAAATTTGATTCTTTTTGTGACAAATATATGATTTGTGTTAGAAAACACATGTTTTGTGGATGTATTCGGGAGATAAATATCACATGATAATGATGTTCACTCAAATAGTTACAAAGTCCTTTATGAATACCTGGTACCTATTTAGTCGTGGCTCAAAGTTAAAGCTATTAAAGCCATCACTTTAAGCCTTCATGTATTTGAAATCTCTGATTTTTTTAACGCCTTTTATATTCGGTCACGTAGTTTTTTTGCCTCATCTTGAGGTCTCAATATATAAAAGAACCCGGTTATTAAAATTGCTAAAGTTATGAAGGATTTTTTACTTTTTTTTATATATTTTAAACCAATACGATTAAATCCTTACTTGAGTTTAAGTATCAAGACAAAGTCCATCTTTGTATTGTTAGAAAATGATTACTTAACCTAATTTAATGCAATTAATGAATTTTAGCCAATACTACAAACAAATTAATTGTTTCAAAAATCACTAGCGATCATAATGTCTTACTCAATAAATAAGAATAAATTATTTTTTAACAAACAAACATGAACACCAATGTTCATTTGTTGAGTGTTCATATTAGTTTGTTTGTTCGATTGAAGATGAACCGACAAACACGAACAAGTCTCGCTCGTGTTGGTTCGGTTATTTAGCGTTACTAACAGATTATCATAAATCGTAGTTTATTTTTTCTTTTTCTTTTATTTCCTTCATCTCATAATTATTATCCATGTTTGTATTTTGAGTTGTTTCAAATAAATTGTCTACTTGTAAAATAGATAGAGAGTTTAGATTAAGTTTACCATATTATCATTACTTGATGTGATAATTACAAACTTTAAAGAAGTTATAAATTAATTGGTTAAGGGTGTCATTGTACAAAAAAGTAAGAGAAAGCAAGTTATAATGATGATACTTTTTTTAAACTGTGTGTTTTTTTGTCAGTGAACAATAATTATGAAACAGAATGAGTATTATTTTTCTCATTCCATGATAAATGTTTAAATTCTCATTGTGTTTTGTTTTGATAGTTGAAGGTTCTACTCATCTAATCATTCAAAAACCTAATATTAAGAAAAAACCTAATATTAAGAAAAAAACAAAATTTATAAAAAAGGCCTCATCTTCATATTTCGTTTTAAGCCTCAAAAGGCTTGAGCCGCCCCTGCCTATTTTTGTATACCGTACATTGAGCAATAGGTGAATTTAATTGTAAAAGTTTGTCAAAAGAAGGCTGCACTTATTTGAGAAATCGATCACAAATAAGAATAATGATGCTTATCTTGGTAAGGTCAAAATGCAACTTCTAAGCATTAACTAGGTGTTGTTAACTTCAAATTGAACATGTTATTATGGTCTTATGTCATAATAGAAGAAAGGGCAAATATCATTAAAAAGTATTGGACTTTAGTTTAATTTAAATTTTAGGTATTCAATTTTTTTTCTTTTTTTATTTTAGTCGCTCGGACTAATTTTTATGCAATGTATGGTTTTTTGGATTTTTCAAACGATGTTATCGGTCATTATTTTATCTGAAATGGTTAATTAATGTGATATATCATTATAATTGAGCATTTAAAAGTCATTCCGGCTAAAATTATGACCGATAAAGTCGAAAAGACTTTACATTGCACAACTTCACTAAAAGAACTGCTTTGCAGATAAGTACAATCAAAATTATGTTTATCAGTTGGCGACTTTCTTACTTGCCAAATAAACCATGTCTAAAATGGAGATGGCGCTAAACTTTTCATTGATCCATGTACATTCAGTGTGTACATGATAGCAAAACACAATGGCAAAATGTAAACTCGGAGAAAAAATAATTGGACTCCTGAATCCTCAATATTTAAATCCAATCTTTGGCAATTAAGTTTTGTTCTATAGTTCATATTTAGCAATTCTCAAACTTTCTTACATATTTAGGATATCATTGAAATAAGCAAGAATAATAGGTCTATGGAATATACCATTTCTGAAGGTTCAGTTGAGATTAACAAACTTTGTAATTCACTACAGAGCACCCATGCTCGCAAGAAGTTTAAACTTAAGAGAGCTAGGTGAGCTTTTGCGGAATAACATGTTATTGGTACGCCACTTCAGCACCGTCCCAATAACACACCTATAACTAAAATCTCTTTCTCAGCAAAATACCAATAACATGTTATTCGTCATTTTTTTTAACATTTAATTTTTAAACAAACATATTTTATTCAAATAAAAATAAAATTACAATACATTAAAAATAAAAACGACATTACGATAAAAAAGAAATCACAATACGTTAAAAATAAAAACGACTGTACGAGAAAATAAAATTACAATAAACAAAGAAACTACATTTGGTGTTGTTGTTGTTGTTGTAGATGTCGTTGCCAAATATGATCCACAAGATCATGTCGAAGGCTGGTATGCACGTTCTTGTCTCATATTACTTTTCGGTTCTTTTTGTGCACATCACATCGTTCGATCCATGTATGCTGTAAATTGGCTACGGGACTAACATATATATCGTTGTACTCACTGATATCGAATTTTTGATTTTTTTAGGATCATGTTATGCAATATGATGCAACAATACATAATCCTACGTAATTTACACACAAATAAGAACGTGTTGGTTTTGCAATAATACCCCCAACGACCCTGAAGGACACCAAAAGGCCGTTTGATATCTTTTCTTGCACTTTCTTGAGCCCGTTTAAAGTTTAAATCAGGTGTGGTTCGGGCGATGGCATAACTTTTGACAAAAGCCGCCCAAGTAGGATAAATACCGTCAGCTAGGTAATATCAT
>BQNB010208423.1:0-10409 GCA_026074375.1 Tanacetum coccineum
ACTTGAGGAATTAAGCTTGGATCACTTGGAAACAAAGCTTTATGATTAAATGATCAAAGGACTTTAGAGAGGATATGTGGGCTGTTTTGAGCAGAAAGAATGAGTGCAAAAGGTGAGAAAATTGTGGGAAAAAGTCCAGTATTTATAGGACAAATTGGGGGAGCATCTACCTAGGGGCGGTCCCCTTAAATAGGTGGGTGATAATCGTATGTAAATACGTACTAGTCGTATGTATATAATATTAAGTATCCCGTTAGAAATAATAATCACTTGAGAACAAGTAATAATCAAATCTTTTGAAGTCGTATCCCAACGAGAATTGAATTGATCTTTACGTTAATGCTTGTCGTTTGATGCTTGAATATCTTTTGGTTTTTGGTTTTAAATTAAAACTAGAGATAGCGATAAACTAGATTACACTAATTAATAAGCAAGCTAATAAGATGAAAAATATATAAAGAAAAATATGCTTGTCAAGTAAAAGTGAATAGATTCTTAAGTGTGAAATTTTCGATCTTAATGATGAACTAATTTCCGTCTAATAAATCGATTCCTCAAAACGTTGGCTTAATATTGAAAACGACTTTTTATCGAGAAATTAATTACTAATTTAATGCCTACTTAATCATACGGCTTTTGCCCGTTTGACTAAATAAAACACTAAACTAAATAATTTTCGCAAATTATTAATCACTAATCACTTGTTTAACTCCACACTTAACTCACAATTCACGGTCACTTAACAAGCATACCACAAATCTACTCGCTAAACATTATAACTAAGCTACAATCAACAAATAACGACAATGATCATCACTAAGCTAAGCATGGCAAAAAGCATAAACATAGATAAAAATAAAGAAGTAAAAAGACAAGAGATAACCGAATGAGATGAGGGATGTAGAATGGCGAGATGAGATGAGACCCGCTCCATAAGCTTTTAAACCCACATCCATAAGCTATATCCGAACAACATACCGTCTAACCGAAATAACACACGGATAGAACCAAAGTCTAACCATTCGAATCATTAACAATAAATCGAAACATATTCAATGCACATTAAACCCAAATATTAACACAAATTTTTCAGAATCATTCTTCGATCAATTAAACCATTCGTTCCCAAATTTAGATCCAAACTATAACAAAAATTCGGAATTAAAAAAAATTACAATAAAGAAAACTAATTACTCGAGTTAACTACTAAAAAAGAAAGAGAAAACGAAATGAAGATGGATAGAGATATGCCAATGTCTGCTGCTTCCCATTTAACTAATTCTACTCACAAAAATAATAAAAAAAAGAATGAAATAGATAAAGGATAAGATGTGAATCTATCTCACGCTTGCTGCCTAATCTATGAAAACTCAAAAAACAAAAAGTGAAAAATAGAAAAATAAAAATAATTGTAGATAAGATGCCCCCATTGCGTTTTCCCTAAGCAGCTGTTCAAATGGAATCTTCGGCTTCCTTTCCTTTTTTGCCCTCGTTGGTCATGTAATGGCTGGGCCTCTTCTCTTTATTTTACTCAATGGGCTGGACTTCTTTTCATAGAGTATACTTGGTCATAAAAGATGCATGGGTCGGCCCGCCCATAATAAAGGGTAACGGGTCGACCCAATAAACAATTAAGGTACCGTCGGACTTGGATTTTCGTGCTCTTTCAAATGGCATGCTCAGGAAATATTAACGACTTCGTCTTGATCACGAAAAACGCATAAACATCTTCAAATCTTAACCGAAAGTCTCCGTTTTTTGCTTCGTTTTCAATCCCTTGTACCCGCAAGACATAAAAATACCAAACAAACATATTTGCAAGATAATTATCCATATTTTAGCATTTTTAGTCTGATTAATAGTGTTTTACGGGGTATAAACGATGTGTGTTTTAGCACACATCAGTAGGCGGTCCCCTTAATTTTAAGGGGGCCGGCCATGTATTTAAGGGGGCCGCCCAAGACTAGGGCTTCCCCAGTTTGTCTTTTGTGTAGGGGGAATTTTCTGGAACTTTTCTATCCGTTTTAGGTCCGAAAATTTGAATTTCAAAATGTTTATTTTGAATAAAATATTTCTTTTAATTGTAGAAAATGTTTTGTAATGTTTTAAAAATGTTTACAACATTTTATAAAAGTATGAGGTTGAATAAAAATTTCCTTTGATCATAAAATGCATTAAGCATTTATTTATTCATACCTTTAAGTGATGTATTTGTTGAAATTAGAATTTACTACTAATTACTTGTTTACGTTTAATTTTACGTTGAACGTTTTTATATTTTGTGATTATCAAAACGTAAAGATGTGAAAAAATATTAGTAATGTTTTTAGGCATTATATTTTTATCAACATGGACAATTACCTAATTAGAATTGTAGTTGTACTAAAATTGGTTTTCTTCCCTTCTTTTTCTCCTCCATCCGGCTGAACAAACACCCCTAATATATTTTTTTAATTATTATTAATTACATAATCAACCCTTAATTTTGACATTTTTATAAAAACCCTTTATTCTACCTTTTAAACCTTTTAAATTAAAACTAAATTAAATAACTATAAATGAATTTGATTTCTAATTTTGTTTTACTAACTTAATAACACTAAGTTCTAATTTCTCTATTTTCTAAACTAAACTTTTAATTTTACTAACTACTAACACTTAAAGATATAAATACGTATACATATACATATAAATACATACACACATAGAATTATACCATCATTTTCATTGTCACTAAAATGTGAACAAAATGAAATGTCCATAACAACCATAAACTCAATCACAATAAGACGATCACACTTCATGGATTGGTAGCCAAACTCACATAAAATCACATAAACACAAATGTATATAGCACATAATGATGTTCAAGTCAATACTAATGGTTTGACTAACCTGCTCAAAGCACTGTTGTCACATACGTCGCCTCATATTGTCACCTAGAAGCATGCCAATTAAGTTAAACATGACTTTAACCCGCCATCTCGTAACATTTCATTTGTGGAAACGCGACTTTAGGAACCTGACTCATTTTATTCTCTTTTATTTCTTTTGAGTTGGAAGAAAATGTCAACAACGAGACAAGGAATGACTTCTGCAGAGATTGACCAGATTGTAGCTCAACGAGTTAGTGATGCTATTGATGTTATCGCTATCTACGAGACAAAAATGCGCATGACTCACGATCCGATGAATCAGATCATACGACAAGAAATCACGGTAGAAAAGAATGCTAACAACAAGAGGAAGTTTGAGAACCAACCAAAGGATAACCGTGTGCCACAACAACCACCCTGCAAGAAACCGGGTGTGACAAGAGCTTACACTATTAGAGCCAATGAGAGGAAGGCTTATGCTGGGAAATTACCTTACTGCAACAAGTGTAAGTTGCATCATGATGGGCTGTGTACTGTGAAGTGTAATAACTGTAAAAGGGTTGGCCACATGACTGGGGATTGTAAGACATCCGTTGCTGCAATGAACCTGAGAGCCCATGTGACAAATCTAAAGGCTACCATTACTTGCTATGAATGTAGAAGGCTAGGACATTTTAGGAATGAATGCCAGAAGTTGAGAAATCAGAAGCAAGTGAACCAGATTTGGAAACCATTGCTACCGGACTATGATGAATATTGCCACATAAGGGAAATGGAGGTAGTTAGACAAGAAACGGGCTCGGGTTATGGTTCAGAATACAGACATGCAACTTTATCAGAGGAGGTTGATGCGGAATCTAGAGAAGTTCGTTGGTAGAAGGGTATACGAGAAAGATCTCAGGCTACTGGAAAGGACAATATGACTTTGTCATATTTTGTCTCAACACATTTCAGGTCAATTTCTCGTATATAATAAAACTTGTGAATATGTGAATAAATAGTGTAGACTATAATTAGGCTTATATAGTGTTTGAGTACGAATTTTCAAGAATTTCTTAGTAAATTCAAAAAAATTCAAATTAACGTACTCAAACACCATATAATTCCCTCATAATTTAAGTGGGAGCATTAATATGTTCCAATGATCGGCTTGTTAATAATTGGACACCTTCTTCTTGAATGCATATATTTTATCAATTAATATCGAAAATATTAACAGATTTAACATTTTTGATAAGGGAGAAAATGTGATTAAAAATATATGGCTAATAATGTGATTTTTAAGATCTCAAGTGTACGCTATCCCATATATGTGCCAAACTCTTTCGATTAATTGATGCACATATGAAGGGGGAGCAAATGGTTACGTGATTGGCTGAAATGTGGAAGTACCAAAGACTGACCATTTAAATTACTGTATTGGAGTTATAAGGTGGTTAAGTTTATATATCTATTTGCTTTTTCCCCCCAATGTCTAGCCAGAACGGAGGGTTTCTACCATGGTTTTACACCTAGATGTGTATTAGTCCTTAGTATGAAAAAAGGAGTAAAGTGAGAATAAGGGAAAAAGTGTCGAAGAGATATGAAGCTAGTATGGGAAACTAACCAACAATGTCACTAGTTTGAATTCTCGGTAAGTGCTGAAGGGGTTGAAGCATTAAAAAAGAAAAAGTTAGATAAAGGGTGAAGAAAGAAGCTAATTACACTTAGGCTAGAAACGGGTAATACATCTACTAGTCAAGGAATCACAGAGATGATTACTGGACATGAAGATTGACATCATGAACCATGATGCAATGACAACCCTTCCAATCAATCAGATCTCTCAAAATTTTCTTGTTTCATTTTCACGGAGATTACACGCATTTCTATCAAACTTTCTCACTCCGAGTTAGTTGGTATTGAAAAGGTAACAGTCTGCTTCAGCTTCCGAACACTAAAACCAAAGTGCACTATTGAGTCTAAAGCCAAAAGATATCATCCATAAATCTCATTAGGACACTTTTCAAACTTATGCTTGCTAAGTTCACACAATGTGAAAAACAAGAAATATATATTAAGAGTCCTACGCATTATCCATGTGATCTTCCAGAATCCAAGTGATACCTAAGTATTCACAGTGAAGATGGAAATTCTGCTTGAGCCAACATCAAACAAGCTCTTGGTAGGTGACTTGTGAGATCCTATACGGATCATGCTTGTGATGCTGGATATCGATTCGGTCCAGCTTATGAATTGATGAATTTTGAAAAAGACAAAACTATTAGTGTGTCATAAAAACCGTTTGCAATTTAACACACCCACTGATTTTCTAAATCGATTTTCAATCTTATGTCCATGGGAAGCCTCACAAGGGTATCTGGACATAGAAAAGCTGAACACGAATTAACGGCTTAAACGGGAAGATAGTACTTACGGTTCCATTACCGTGTTGTCTGCTTGAGGACGCTCGGTAATAAGACGCTAGCACACTACGAAAACCCTGTCAAGGTGATTCTTCGAAATTCTTCCTGATCACAGGCAATATTTATACTGTGTAACGGGGAACCGTGGTTGCTACAACCGTATTCGACGAAGTGACAAAGACACTTTCGTCCATATATGTTGTTTATCACTAACCTATTCATGCAGGTTTCCTGACGGTGGTAGTAGTTTCCCGATGACAAGTCAAAGCCAATACCACATGCTCATACTCGACTCACTATTATAAAGACTATGTAATCTCAAGTTCATGTTTCAAGACTTCGCTACTCGATACCGTACATCTTTTTAAAGTGATAATGTATTAAGTGATACCATAAATCTCTATAAAGTACAAATGTTAAGTTAAGAATATCATGAAAAGAGGTTACCACAAGCTTTCAACATCAAGAACAATATGAGCATGTTGGTCTATAAGTCACAAGATCACAAGAAGGCAAAAGATCACAAGATAATGAAATGAGATTATGCTTGGTTGATGATCTCAAGAAGTTTAAGATCACATTCATATCAAGTCAAAATACAAGCCAAGCTAAAGTCAAAGATACTACATAATTCATCAAGTAAAGATTAAAGTTAAAGATACAAGCTCAAGACTAAATCAAAGCATAGTGTGCTAGGTTTTAATTTTTGTAATTGGTAGTGTCCTCTTAGGGGAGATTGTTAGGAATTTGACTTGTAAAATCCCGTGAAACATTAACTTGTTTTCTCAGTTTTGTTAGGAATTGTAAAATCCCGTGTAATTTCAAGAATTATTTCAAGACTCAACAACCACACAACCAAACACAATTTCTTTCTACCACCGATCGATCAATTAGTAATCTTTTTGATACCACGTATCAATGAAGACTCTTGCTGAGATTAAGAACCAAACAAATTTTTTAGAATCAAATGAACAGAATGCCGAGATTGAACATCTTAAGCAAATTCCTTCTGAACAAATGCAAGATAATGCAAAGGAAATATGCATGGTATCATTTCGACTACTTCATTCACATCTCAAGGTTCTTTTAATCAAGGGAGGATTCGAACGGGCATGTGTGGCACTATTTAATCAAGATAATCAGACTTTCACAGAATCGTTGTTACTAAACTTGAATAATCTAGAAAAGCAACTTATGGAAAACTAGAAGGGGGGTTGAATAGTTTTTAAAATCTTTGGCCTTTTTAAAAAAATTATAAAATGCTTTGTTTGAAAACTTTTTGTGAAGTGATCTAGATGTTGGTATTTGATAGATAAGAAGTAAGAAATGTAAAAGAAAAGAGAAAGACAAAGATATCACCGGGACACAAGTATTTATAGTGGTTCGGCTACAAGGACACCTTCCTTGCCCTACTCCACTCCCCGAGTCTCCTACTCGAGAGTTTGTTAAACACTAGTCACCGAGCTCCTTTCACTTGGCGGAGAAGCCTTCACAACGATGGTACACTTCTATAGATTACAAAGATGATTACCGAAATTTCTCACACACGAGAATCGATAATAACATAACTATACTTGATGTACAACAAACACTACTACAATAAATCACAGGAGTTTGATCTCTTGGATGAGGTAAGAAGAGTCAAGATCAAGGCACTTTTGAGGCATGCTTGAAACTTTTGTGTATTTAGCAATTCATTTCTTGAAGAGAATTACCTACACAAGATTTAGAAGAAGATGCTAGAAAAGAAAGAGATCAGTTGATTAGAGAAAAGACTGTATGAGAAAGGTGTGTCAAAACATGAGAAATGGCTTGGTATTTATAGCCAACAATTTTACTGTAGGCCAGTTCTGCCGGTGCTGTTTACAAATGGCACCGGCTTGCAAATCTAAGTGCACCGGCAAACGGTAACAAAATCCGAATTTTGATTTGCAAAATCTTGAAAGATCTTATGTAATCTTATAAGATTTTGCTTGGATTTGCTGCATTTGAATATATACAAAATGAAATAATTAAATTAAAAGGTGTAACTTTATTTTGTGTAAAGTTAGGGTTTTAAAAGATTTGTATACTTTTTCAAGTTACATGTTTTTCTAAAAAGATGGAAGATAGTAAAGAGATTATGTTTTGAGATGATAAGAGGTTTGAGAAGAATGGTTAAGAATAATAAATATGTCTTGTCATTAATAAAACTTTAGTTTAAGTTGATTCTAAAAAACATTTTGTTTTAACCAGTTTATTTGTATTAACAACTACAAATCTTTTTAAGATCTTTTACAATTCTAAACATATAGGTATCTTCCTAATCTTCATGTATCAGTACTAAAACTTCAGCAGTACTAACTTTGATACTGACAGTACTAATTCCTTCTAGCAGTACTAAGTTTCTTCTGGCAGTACTAACTTGTCCTGGCAGTATTAACCCTGTTCTGGCATTATTAACCCTGTGAAGATTTATTCCCAACAAGATCTGTAACCTCTAGCTCAAACTCAGGGTCTCAGAATATGGCATTTTCAACTCCTAGCAGTAACAAGAAGATACTGCTTATGTTTAAGTTAGTACTGCTAGCACTCTTGTTAGTGCTGATAGTACTAATGATAATGCTGCTAGCCTCAGTGATGCCACAATCTAGGATTTCCTGGCTAATCAACCAAATGGATCTCAGCTTGTTCATGAAGATCTAGAGCAAATCCATGAAGACGATATTGAAGAAATAGATTTGAAATGGCAGTTGGCACTGTTGAGTATAAGAGAAAGGAAGTTTTACCAGAGAACAGGGAAAAAGATCACCATCAATGGAAGTGATACTACAGGTTTTGACAAGACAAAAGTAGAATGCTTCGACTGTCACATGTTGGGACATTTTGCAAGAGAGTGCAGAGATCCTAGAAGTCAAGAAAGCAGGCCTAGGAATTATGATCAGGGGAACAAAAGTCAATACAACTCAAGGAGAACTGTGAGGGTGGAAGATACTTCTTCTAAGGCTATGGTAGCCATTGATGGAGCTAGATTTGATTGGAGCTACATGGCAGAAGAGGAAGTTCCAACTAACATGGCTCTTATGGCTTTCTCAGATTCAGAGGTACTCAATGACAAAACATGTTCTAACACTTGTCTTAAATCCTTTGAAACTCTTAAAACTCGGTATGATAATTTAAGGATAGAATTTAATAAATTTGAGTTTGATTTAGCAACCTATAAAAGAGGTCTAGCTTCTATAGAAGAACAACTAGTCTTCTACAAGAAAAATGAGGTTTTATTTACTAATCAAATTGTTGTATTAAAAAGAGATGCCTCATTCAATGAATCAGAAATTATTGCTCTTAAGATACAAATAGAGAAACTTAAAAAAAGATAAAAAGAGCAATCAGATTAAGATAGTCAACTATGAAAATGCTTCTAAGAGCCTAGATAAATTGATAGGAAGTCAAATATCTAATAACAGTAGAAAAGGTGTGGGGGATAATGTTGTTCGACCTCCACCTACAGGATTATTTGCACCCCCTTCTATTGATTTGTCAACTCTAGCCTTGAGGAGTTTAAACAACCTGAATTTGAAGGTGATAGGTCATATGGATCTTGAATCAATCATATCAACATGTAAGATTTGAGAGAATTAGAGCAAGTGAAGGGGAAATTCAAATATTATTATGGAGGGAAAATGAGAGTTGGTTACAAGAGCATCACCCTCTAATGAAGATTAGAGGGCTATTTATAGGCAATAGGAGGGAGGCTTCCCTTCTTTATTTTCCTAACATGTCAATACTAGTCCCTAGACTTTGGTTATTATGCTATTTCTTACTTAAAGCATATTAAACCTTATTACAAGCTATATTAAACTAAACAAAATAAAGTCTAATAACAATATATAATAAAACCACATAATCGACACTTTTCCATAAACCTAACAATCTCCCCCTAAGGGTCGATTAGTCTGGGCGTTCCCTCCTTGGTCCAAGTGGTCTTCCATTCACGTACATCTCCCATCTTCTCATTTGATCTCGATAATTCAATCGAACTTCAATCTCTTCTTCAAACAACTTAAGAAACTCAACTTTATCATTTGTGAGTTCTTTTTGCACATAGCCATACTTGACATGATTATAATAACTCTTTAGTCCTTCAAGCGTTTTTCTCAGTGTTGCATCACAAAACTTATGTATTTCTGAAGGTCTCATCACCCTTTTCTCTTTCTTGCTATTAGTGTAAATGATTCCATGTACGAGCTCATAGAGAATAAAAAACATATCATATTCTTCAATTCCTGGGAATGTAATTGTAGGTGCAGTGAGATTAATCTTTTGTTGATAGCTTTCGATTCCCAGTTGGAAACCATGCACTCTTTCCCATATCACTGAACTCCTGATGAACACTAATAGAGACCATAGCAATCCTGTATTAGCATAATCAGGTACCTTGTTATTCATGATCAGCAGATACATGTCTTCAATGTCATTCTTATTGAGGTTCTTGTAATCTGGCTCGGTTATGGACACTATGCAATCATTAGCTCTTCTTACCACAATCTCTGTGATAAACTTATGTTCATGACCTAATTCCTAAAATGTCTTGATGACTTGAACGATCTTACAGTTTGAATAGATCTCTTCCTTCGATCTTCCAGGATCTTTCTGTCTCCTTATGTAGAAGATCTTCGCATGAGGATTCTTCCAGTTTTCAACACCATATCTTGCATAAGGATTAAACTTCTTTATACAGTTATTAACCCATCTGGAAGTCCGTTCTTCAATATCATCATCATTGAAGACAATTGCTGGAAATTTGTGAAGTGACAAAACGATCTTCTCAGGACCCGAATTTCCTTTCTTCAAGTACAAAAGGTCTTGATTGATCAGAGATAGTGCTGGAGCTTCAGGATCTCTTTGACAGCTTTGAACTAATGGTGTGATCTTTCGTGGATGTGGAGAGACAAGAATTTCCTTTCGGCTTTCCCAAACAATGTCACTTTGCAAGAAATTCTTCATCTGATCAATGTGATACTGATGTTCATCTCCTGAAGTACATTGACTCGCGGAAACTAATCCTTTATATATATATATAAATATAAATAAACACAAGGGTCAAGATTCGCGAGATCAATAAAACCGGAAGCAGTACAGGGTGTTC
>BQNB010208425.1:0-10409 GCA_026074375.1 Tanacetum coccineum
GAATTAGTATTTAAAATAAGGGGAGAAATGTATTCAAAATGTGATCTTGAAAATAATAAGTGATCTTATCGACTCAAAGTGCTCGATACTCTTCGAAAAAGGTTTTATGGTTGCGATCTCATACCCTACAACATTTTATTTCATGACGATTCTGAAGTCATAAGGTGGTTAGGTTAGGAATCAATCCTATGATCCAACCAGAACCGGAGGATCTACCCAAGGATAATCCAAAGTTAGAAATAGCAGTCCTTAGGTATGATTGGAGATGAATGTATATAGGAATAATGCCGACTAAGATTGAGCTAACACTGGAACAATCACAACAAGGTGTTAGTAATGACGTCCTGGTAAGCGTTGAAGGTGTCGAAGAATGAAAAAGAAATATATGGATAAAGGGTGTAAACAAAGAAGCCCTCCACACACTTAAGGCAGAAACCGGGTCAATACATAATCTATCAGAATCACAAGATGATTGCTGGTTGTGAAAATGACATCATGGACCCAGTAATGCAATGCACAACCCTCCCTAGCCATTCTGGTTTCTCTCAATAGAAACTTGTCTCATTTGTCACAGAGATACACACGTTATCTATTGACATCTCATTCCGAGATCGTTGATATTGAATAGGTGGCAATCTGCTCTAGCCTCCGAGTACTAAAACCAAAATGCACTAATCGAGTCTAGAGCCAAGAGATCAATCAAAATCTCGTTAGGACACATTCCATTTCAAACACTTGTTGAACATCATCAGGTTCACAAGCTGTTATCAAGAGTCCTACGCAATATCATTGTGATATTTGCCAGAACATCTGAGTGATACTAATGTATTCACAATGAAGATGGAAATCCTGCTTGAGCCAGCATCAAACAAGCTCTTGGTAGGTGACTTGCGAGATTCTATATGAATCAAACTTGTGACAACTGGATATCGATTTGGTCCAGTAAATGAATTGATGGTTGATGAATTTTGATAAAAACATGACACTCTCGATGTGTTACAAAAACTCTTTAACGAGTGACACGTCGATTGATTTTCAAATCAATTTTCTCATTTATCACTAACGTAAACCTGCAGGTCAAACGGTGGTAACGGCAACCTCAATCCCATTCAAATGCTCAATCTTCGAAGACATACTATCTAGAAAGCTCAAGATTTAAAGACAAAGACTTCCGCAAACTCTGATTTGAAGCTTCAATCGATAATGCAAAAGTATGGCATGTTGGTAAAGAAATAAGACGCAAGATGGCCAAAGTCGATAAAGACATGGACAAAGGCTCAAAGTCAAGAATCGCAAAGCCATGAAGAACAAGCTTACAACAAACAACGAAGACAAAGACCAAGAACACTCGAGCTTAAACGACAAAAGCAATCTCACTGATCTCATGAAGGAGTGTCATCAATGAACTCACTTCGGGGGAGATTGTTAGCCTCAATTTTATTGAGTCAATAAAGGAAGCTCGTTCCTGTGTTCAAGACCTCACTTCGGGGGAGATTGTTAGCCTCAATTTATTGAGTCGAACAAGGAAGCTCGGTCACTCTACGATGGAGCTTTGGTCTTTAATTAGTTAATGTTGTAATAGGATAATATCGGGAATCGGGCTCGATAGTTAATCTAATATTGTATATGTTTCGGGTTTAATCCCAAGCATACCCGTGCCGAGTTCCTAGTTAAATATCCCGCGTGTCACATTAAATATGTAGGGTATATATTATTATATTATTGTAGATATTTTCTTTTCAGAAAATATCTCATATATATAGATATTTTCTTTTTAGAAAATATCTAGTTTTTCATTTTTCAATATATCTTTTTTCTCTCATCTCTCTCTCATCTCTCTCTCTTCTCTCTCTCTAAACCTTTATCTCTTTTCTTCTTTCTAGTTTCTTGATTCGTGTTATGAAGTGAAGTGTTAATCGGGTTCCTACACTTTGTGATGTTGAGCTTCTTTTGGTAACTTTCGACACCTAACTGAAGATCTTCAACACGCCTTTGGATGACGATACTTCTTGTAAACATTCTCAGAGAGACACCAAAAGCGAGACGATCTTCAACATTGAGATTTGTCAGCTTGCCTTGAACAAGAAGAATCAGCATGTCTTCGATATCTTGAAGGCGAAGCCGTTTGAAGTCTCCTTCCTTGAATGTATATAGCTTGTCATCATCTCTACGAACGGTGATCCAATCCAAATGTTTGTAGCCGTGCCATTCGACAATTTGAAGCTTTGTGACAGCAATGATTCTATGTTTAGAGTAGACATCACGAGCAGATTCCCTGTTAGCATCAAATCCATAGAATTGTTGACGTTTGCGTCCTCAATGAGAGATTCCCTATAGTGCATGCTTGTCATAGTTGACCGACTACTTCACGCCAGCACTTGTGTTAGGGTACCAAATCTTAATCCATTTGATATGACCATAATCTGCAGCCTTGGTCTTTGTGACAGAAGTTGCATAAGTACGGCTGGAGACACCACCAGATAGATACGCAAGGTCGTTGTTGATGAAGTGATCAAATGGAATGACTTGACGACCGCGAGAGTTAGGTATCAATGGTAGTGGCTTTCACAGATCATGAGGATATTGCTGACCTTCAGGGTTGTGCCAATCTAGTTGATCCGTGGTTGCCTTGTAGACTTCTTCAAAGAAGTATTCTAGCTCAACCAAGCTCTTGCATGTACCTTTCCATCGTCAAATGTTGGGACCGACATACTAATTTCAGGTGTTTTAAGTGTCATTTTGAAGCGATTTCATCATAATTGCCTGAGAAGTCCAGAGGATATCCATTAGCTCATCAAATGATTCACGAGGACCTTCTTCCCGAGCCAGATTACTTAACCAAGGTTGAAATGGTCCATGAACAACAGGTAAAGTCTTGTTCCAATCACAATCAGGAGTAGGGATTTTTGCTGGTTTTTGAAACCTATTTGGTATGGTGAGTGCCTCTCTCATCCGATTGTGTCTTTAGTAGTCCTATAATCAAAATCCTGGGTGTGCGGTGTTCTTCTAAATCCTTGTCGGGAGTGCATTGGCTCTCTGTATAGCAGACTCTCCAGCAGTTTTGTTCGAGATTTGGAACCCCCCATAAGTTGACTTTTCCGTTTGTCTTAGATGTCCGTTCTTTGGAGAAACTGGTTGAATCTGGTTGCTTCGTGCTCATCTTCTCTTGGACCCCCGGTTTGATCCAGCAGAGGGTTCTTCGTCTTTATCCTCATCATCTCTGCGTCTTTTAAACGAGACATTATCACCATAAGTGTCAAGAATGATCTTGTCGCTTTTATAAGCTTCAACCAATGCCTTGTAGAGATTTCTTCTTGTTCATCAAGATCTGTGGGATTGACTTAATTCTCTCTCCTTCTTATCTTTGGAGTAATCTTCTTTAAGGGTCTAATCCGTAGGCTGGCGGCTACAGCATTAAGTTGCTTGGATTCAGTGGTTGATGAGTCATAACCTAGCTTCGAGTTGTTCGTTTACCGTCTTCTCAATTCTTGGCAAAATCTTGGAGACTTGTGCCTTAACTTGTTATTTGACTTGGTCCTTAATTATTTTCTTTATGTTGTCATCAAGTGAATTGAGGAAGGCTTCATTTTTTGGCTAGAGCTTCAGCTCTAAGTTTGTTTGATTGTAACTGAACAACAGTTTTTACGGCTTCATTCATCTTGTTTGCAAGGTATGCATCAACAATGCCGGGAATGAAAGAGACTACTTCAGCAAATTGGTTCATTTGCTTGAACTCAGAGAAGTCGGTTTCCAAAGTTTTAAGTCTATGGCCAAACCCGAATAAAGAGCCAAAGTTGGGAAGATCTTGCAGGGAGGTGTTTAGAACAGTTATTGGTGTAGGAATTGGTGTTTGTTGCATATGTGTGATAAGAGGAGTGGGTGGTGGAGGAAGAGTTGTTGCAGACACAAGAGGTGGCTCAGCAATAGTGGTGACCAAAACATCTACAAGTGAAGTTGCCTCAGTGTTAAGAGTAAATATTGAGTCAATACATGTATCTGGTCTGGGGTTGAGCATGTTAGAAACGAAGCCAGATGACACAGAAGAACTCTGCTGTTGACCTTCAGGATTGATCAGAGCGGTGAGTATCACATGAGTATCTTCTGTTTCCTAAGTTGCTTGAACATTAGGCAGTGGAGCATCTGTCATCACAGTATCTCTTCCCTTCAGATTAACATTCATGTCCCGGTATAGCACATTCGCTTCGACCTCTTCATGTGTCTCTTCTTCATTTATCATATATCCCTCAACATTTGCATCTTGAATTACATCATCACTATCTTCATCATCAGTAGATTCAACATGAGAAGGTGTTTGAACCCTTGGATTAAAGCTATCTTCTTTTTTTTTTTTTTTTTTTCATTACTTTTCTCTTGCTTTGCTTCATCATCATGAGTTGAAAACTTGGGATGAACGAAGTCATCACCATCATTGTCAGATTCAGTTTTGTTCATCATCAGATCGTCCATCTTAGGGTTCACGCACATTCTCTTCATATCTCTTCTTCTTTACTGGACTTCCAAGAGATTGGCTCATCTCAGATTCATAAGTTCGGTACATCAGGAACCCCTGGGGTAACACTAGTTCCTTCATTGGCACAGAACTGCTTGGGTTGAGAGATGTGAAGTGTGTTTTGCTTCTTTCAATAGCCAGTTTATTTGTTCACCTCAGTCAATGATTTGTCTGAAGAGTTTCCAATCAAGAGGTGGTTGCTTTTTCTTTCAGACTTTGCTACTTTAGCCGTTTGATTTGACTCTTTTACGAAGGATGGCTTGGGTGCTTTCATCAGACTTTGTCCTGGAAGTATCGACGTACTATTTTAGTTTTGGTTGCCACCTTTCCAGTAGCAAAGATCATGGTAAGTCTTGTCCGCTTTAGATCTTTCATTGCTGGATTCGGTTAGCTAGTCTAGAAGAATGGCACGTATCTTTTGATAATTTTTGCTGAGGAATGAATCTCATGTGTGAAATTAGGATCATCATTAGCACAGTGCCAGTCTACCTTGTTTTTCTTTTTGGATTGGATTGGTCTTGTGACATGAAGTGTTGAATTACTTTTGTGAATCTTGGGTAAAAACACGTATTTGTTCTTTCTTGGACTCCTTGTTTTCGGATCTAGAAAAAACTAGGGTCTCCCAAGAAGGAAAAACATAGTCAACTTTCTCCTGGTGATACAATCCCCAAAGTATCTGAGCCCTAGAAAGACGAAGTGTGTCAATTCCGGTTACTTTACCACTATCGTGACACTTGTTGATGATGGTTCCCAAAAAAAAAAAATGTTCTCCAGGTTGAGGTATAGATATTCAAATTTGACATCAGAGAGTATATTTGATGTTGACCAGGTAGGCCAAGTTTCTCTAATGAAAGTTAGTATTTCCTCTTTAAATGGAGGATCTACAAACTTCTGTCTAGGAAGTTTTGGATAAATAAAAAGCATGTTTCTGAAAGTTTCCATATCAAAGGAATAGCTCTTCTTGTTCATCTTGAATCTTATGTGATGCTTTTGATAGGTAACTGTAGCCAGAACTCCTGCATGTAGACGGCAGGGACACTTGTTGTGATCAAGAAGGCTGGATAAAAAGGAGTGAGAGAGAACATCAAAGCAACTTGAAGGTGGGTTCTTGGGCTTGAATGTGGTGCCAATCTGTAGTTGTAACTGCCAATCGTAAGACGTTGTTCCCTTGGAACAAGAGCATCGTCCAAAGCTTGTTGTTATTCTTTAGTCATACTTATGATTCTGCTAAGAAAGAGTCGATACAGTTTACATATAACCAAGTTTATATAGTCACTATACATAAAGACCCTGAATTGGCACTTATTGCAAATAACACATTTAGAAGGATAACCATTGAAAGAGTGAACTTAAATTGGCTTAGATGAAGTAATCCAATTTTAACTTGATTAGATTTCAAAGTTAATCAATTTTAAATTTGCTACCTAACATAAGTTTTAAGTCACCTTTTGGTTTGAATCTAAGTGTTTATGATAATTAGCCTTTTTAAATCCATTAAGCATGATTGAAACTGGCTGATTAGGTGAAAATAGTGAATTCGGACCCTAATGGTTATTGCAAATTCAGATTATAAAGCTCTTTCCGAATTCGGGCCCTAAAGCGTATTGTGAATTCGTACTATAATGCTTATTGCAAATTCAGACTCTACTGCGTGTTGCGAATTCAGACACTACTAGTAATTTGCGAATTCGGATACTAAAGGCTCCCAGTGAATTTGTATACTAAACTAAACTGTGAATTCAGACCCTAAAGGTTACTGCGAATTCGTATACTAAAGGCACGTTGCAAATTCAGACACAAAACCAAGCTAAGATTCGGACACAACTAGGCGTTGCTGATTTTCCCCCCCCCCCCCCCCTTTTTATTTTTTTTTATGGTGACAAATAGATCTGCGAATTCGTGGTAACTAAATAACTGCTAATTGTATATAGACTAAATCCTGCGACATTTTGGAGAGGATTCTAAAAAATTTTGAATTTTAATTCGAGTGTCCATGTGTTCTTTTCACCACAGATTCAATCCATTGTAGAATTTAGCTTTCAACAAGTATATTGTTTGAACTTTCAGACATACAGATTCAGGCTAACAATATTCAAACGGTGGAAATCTGATAACAAAAAATTCATGAGTTCCCCCATACAATCAAACAACTCATACATGTGTTTTCACTTATACACACCATCATTTACACATGTAGCATCAATCCATAGCAAAACCTACATGATTTTTCAACAAAAAATCAAATACGCACACTTTGACATACATAATCACAAATCAATCTCAAATGTTATCTAAATTAAAAGCTGCTATAACCGAGTCATTATCACCTACTGATGATCAAAACCCCTTAACGAATTTACTTTTTTATTCAGTTTTGATTTTTGAAGAACCCTATATTGATTATTAGGGTTTTCAAAATTGAAACTTTGTAAAAAAGTAATTCCTTCGAGATGTGAGTTTATTGGGGTGAAAAGAACATTATTTTAATTATACCTTAAGCGTGAAAGGATCTGGAAATCAAAGATGAAGGTGTGGCGATCGTGTGAGGGTTAAAAAAATATAGTGTGTGTTGTGTGTGTGTTTGATCGTGGGGTAGGTGTGTTATAAAACTAATTTAGTTTTTGACACATTCACCCCCTAAACTATGAGATCTTTTCCCTTTCTGAATATGAGTTTGTTTAGGCATACAAACAATTAGCACAATGGCACATTAAGTCCTTATAGTTTTAACTAATATACCTAAGAACTTACACTTGCACATATTCTCACTCAAGGCATAAACAAATAACATATAAGGCACACTTAAGCTAAATTTAATTAACTTTCCTTAAAGATGATATTCAGTTATTATTTAAAAAATCCTTTTATCCCTTTTATCAAAGATATTTGAGAAGATATTTGCATTTTCTTCCCCTAAACAAAGACCAGTTTTTCTATTTGATAGAGCTGTAGTCGTTGTTTGAGAAGTCAAATGTCCGTAAAAAGCATTTTCTGATGAAGCAGTGTTTTTATTTGCACAACAAACACCAAATTGTAAATAGGTTTCTTTATTTCACACATAAGCTCACTGACACGTAGACTCATGAAATATAGGAAGCACGAGTTATGATGCAAAGTAATCACAAGCCTTTGCATGGTCATAAAGTAGACCATGCCCAAGAATAAATTCCCGTTATGAGGTCAAGTTTTCTTTTTGAAATACTTGCCTTTAATATGAAGACCGTGTTGCTATCTGAAATAATAGCAAGCCATTTGGCATGTTTTGAAAGCATTTGAACTTTTGCTCGAACTTCATTTACAGCCTCGTATCATTATTGAATGACATTTCTAAGATCGTAAATGTTATCGATTTTAGAAGACACGCCATTATTACCTCTTTTGGCTTTCTCTTCTTTATCCTCATCTAGTTTGGATTTCTCCGCCATGGGAGTATCCACTGGGTCACAAGAGTCAAAACCGTATTTCTTTAAAGATTCAAGGGCATATTTTAACTGGTTAATAAAGATGCCTCTAGGATTTTGAAAAATCTGTAGTCCTAAGAAAAATGAGATTTTGCCCATCATTGACATCTTAAATTTTAAACACATGATTTTAGCAAATAGGTCACAAAGTTCAGGTGTAGATGTAGCAAAGATAATATCATCGACATATACTTGTACTAGTAGTAATTCCTTGCCTTCCTTACGGATGAACATAGTAGGATCCACTGAGCCTTTGGAGAAGTCTTGGAATATCAGGAACAAAGACAACATGTCATACCATGCGCGTAGAGCTTGTTTCAACCCATAAAGAGCTTTCTTTAGCTTGTACACGTGATTGGGGTTATCTGGATACACAAAACCGTCTGGGTGGCTAACATAAACATCTTCCCGCAAATTACCATTCAGAAACGCAGTCTTGACATCCATTTGGTAGACGACCATGTTCATGTGAGCGGCAAACGCAAGAAAAATCCTTATAGCCTCTAATCTTACAACCGGAGCAAAAGACTCTTCAAAATCAATTCCATCTTCTTGACGGTAACCACGAGCCACTAATCAAGCCTTGTTCTTTAGAATACATCCTAGTTCGTCTAGCTTTACTTTGTAGATCCACTTCAAAGTAATAACCATAACTTTGTCTGGTCGGGGTATGAGCTCCCATACTTCAAGGAGTTCAAACTCATTGAGCTCTTCTTGCATTGCTTCATTCCAGCTGGATTGAGTCAAAGCATCTTTATACGTCTTGGGTTCAACAACAGTAAGGAAAGCATCGTAGTAATAGAAAAGAGCTTGCTTATGTAATTGCAGCCTTGTGGAAACTGGTCTATCGAGTTCATTAATTATATTTTCAAGTAGATGATCCTTAGTCCATTTGCTATTATGTTCAGAAATTTGGTGATCGGGATGCATAATTGTATGAATAGAATCTGACGATGAAGATTGATCAGAAGGGATTTCTGGAATTAGGATACTAATGTACGGATCATTACCCATATGTGTAATTACAATATCATGATTGTCTTCTTCAACATCGTTAGGAATGACAGGAGGTTGAGTTTCGGGTGTTGTTTGAGAATGACTTGGTGATGGTGCAGCTTGGTCAACAGTTGTTAAAGAAGGTGAACCAGTTGATACAGCGTGAACTGGAGCAACTACTTCATGAATTGGAGCAACGACTTCAGAGGTTGGGTAATCAACACTAGGTGGAGGAGTGAGTAATTCATCAAACATCGGTTGAAACAAAATATCCTAATTTGTTCTTGACGGTGGTACAAACGGTGTTGAAGGAGGAGGGTTTGGCATGAGTTTTGAACTAATTGTTGCAGGAGTCATTTCATGAAGTGCTGGTCTGGAACTGCTGTGTTCAGAAGCCATTACAGTTAGCTCATCAAAATCTACATGAATTATCTCAAAGATTAGTCTGGTACGTCGGTTGTAAATTCAAAATGCTTTCTTTGTGGGTGCATAACCGATGAAAATACCAATATCAGCTTTTGGTTGTAACTTACCCAAGTTCTCGCTATCATTTGTCGGATAGCACAGTGCACCAAATACATGGAAAAATGATAATTCAGGAGGTTTGTCATGTAAAAGCTCATATGGGGTTTTGCCGTGACGAAGACGTATGATGGAACGATTTTGGGTATAACATGCGGTAGCCATTGCTTCTGCCCATAAGAATAACGAAGCTTTTGCATAAATTAACATTATGCGGGCAGGTTCAATTAGCGTACGATTCCGTCTTTCAACGATACCATTTTGCTGTAGAGAGCAAGCAATAAATGTTTCATGAGAGATGCAAACCTTCTCATAATATTCACGCACAGTTTGATTAACAAATTCAGTTCCAATATCTGTTTTGATGCGTCGGACAAGTACTTTAAGTCGCACTTAGATCATCTTGAGAAACTTGATTATAAAATCTAAAGCTTCATCTTTTGACCTTAAACATTTAACCCATGTAAATCGAGAGTAATCATCGACAATGACTAGGATATACTTTTTTCCATTAAAGCTTGCGACGCGCATTGGTCCACAAAGATCCATGTGCAACAGATAAAGTTTTTCTTGATTGGTGTCTTCAGATTTAGGTTTGTGGGGTTTCTTCTTGCTTTTACCCATAGCATAAGCAGGATACAGATGGTCCTTTTCGAATTTAAGTTTAGGGAGATCTTAAACAAGACCATGTCTAGCTAAATGGTTAATAGTACCAAATTTCAAATAAGATAAACGTCGGTGCCATAGCCAGGATTTAGTCTTTGAGGCCTTTGACAAGAGACATATCGGAGAGGACGCCATCATATCTCCAAGAGACAGAGTATACAGATTGTTTCCTCGAGATCCAGTCAATAGGTCAACACCTTTTAGATTACGTATGAAGCAGGTGTGTTGACGAAAAGCAACTTCAAGGTTCGAAT
>BQNB010208426.1:0-10409 GCA_026074375.1 Tanacetum coccineum
GAGCAAACGCGTAAAACCCTAACAATAAATTATGAATTTCATAATGTCATACAATGACCTAAAATACGAGGTGTTATATTAGGTATATGGCAATAATACCTAGTTATGGGGCAACATGAATTACATACAAGATATGTGTTAACGTCAAGGCTTCGGTGTCATGAGCTTATTGCAATAGAAACTTGATTAATGGCTTGTCCGTACAACAAGTCACACGATGAACAAAAACTTGTGTTCTCTTTTATCTCTTACAAACTCTATGGATTCACTCAACATTATTGTTGACTTTTTAAGCATGTTTTATCTCAGGTAACCAAGGGTGATGGACGCTATGTACGAGGAGTCTGCGCTAAAAGTTTTTAAGAACTTGTATTTTGTTCCATTTTATAAAACTAATGATCCATGATTTGGAAAAACTTATGTTATGAATTTGGTAACGATTCTGTGGGACGTATGTTAAATTACTCTGAACTTCTTTAAATGGAACAATGTTTTTAAACGCCTCTTTTTGAGTCGTTTTCTATATCCTTGTGCAATTGTACTATGAATTAACACCCAATGTTGTATATTCCGCTGCGTGAAATTTGGGGGTGTTAAAAAAGTCTTCAAGCATCTCACTCAAAACCTTGTAGTTCTTGGAACTGCCATCTCCTCTGAAGATTTGATAATACATGAAATTTTCAAAAAGTCAGCTGATGAGATTGCAAGTCCAAAGTTGTTCAACATGCAAGCTTTCTAGGAAAGGGAAGTCAATAAAGTGTAGTTTGTATGGAAACTTGGGTCATAAGAACAAAGGATGCAAGGTCAAATTGGTGCAAGGAATGGTCAAATCAAGTTGATGGTTCTAGTCAACAAAGTGCACCACCAAGCCAAGCTGTCGGTGTAATGAATGGGTCAAATAAAGCTGATGTTCTAGTCAACCTACTACAACACCAAGCCAAGTAAGTCAAGGACCAATTCAAGAGAGTGCAAGACCAACTCAAGCAAGTCATGGATCTAGGAAAGCTTTTCAAGCACCAACACCAGCTCTAGGTATATGACTACAAAGATTTTCCAAAAAGACTACTAAGACTAAGTCCACTGAAACTAATTTATTTCAGTATTATGCTGTAATCTTGAATAAATATTCTAATCTATCTAGTTTCATGTATTTGGTAGTAGTATCTTAAAATCTAGTAGATTAAGATCTTTTTAAACCGTTGCAGGACTTTTCATGAAATCACATCCAATGTTAAAGTAATATATGGTAAATGTTGGTATAATAAGTATGTTAGACTTTGGATATACGAAAGTAGCGATTATTTAGTCTACTTATCATTGTAACAATTGTAAAAATTAGAACGTTAGACTAAGTTAATATGGCTATGTCAACATAACATAAAAGCCACCAAGGCCCCACACAACTATTCTTAATGTAATAATACCCTCTTGCCCTTATAAGGGAGAGGTTTGTGTGACTTATTTCTTAATACACATACCATTTTCTCTCATCTTTCTCTCTAAAACTTTTAGAACATGCGTGTGATTTGGTATTAATGTGACCTACATTTGGTATTAGAGACATGTTTACAAAATTAGTACTTTAACTATGAGAGGGGATCTCTTTGAGTCTAAATTTTCCATTGCTCCCCCTCAAAGTTAAACGTCTTTTTCAAGTTAAGTCCTTTTTCAACAATGCTTATAAAAACTTGACTCCCCCTCAAATATAAGTCCGGTTTTTTACTTTTACAACTTTCACCTTATTTAGTTTGAGAGTTTTTCATCTTGAAAGGTTTTTAAAGCAATTGTATTAAAAAAATTGTTTCACTCTCCCTCGAACGTAGAGGTGGTTTTTAATCTTTTAAAAGATTTTCAAAACCTAAGTGGTTTGAGAGTTCATGTCATTTAAGGTTTGAGAACAAGTGTCTTTCTTGATGATGATGAAAACTTTTGTACATACCACATGTAATAGATTAAATTTGACAAGTAATGCACACAAACGCATTTTGGCGGTTACAAATTGTTTCAAATTTTGTTTAACTCCCTCTCAAAACATATTCCTTAAGGCATGTTTAAGAATATTTTTAAGAAAGACAAAACATATTCATAAGGTTGTATCGGGAGACTCGAAGTGTGTGTAAACTTAAGATTTTAGAATTTAGAAAGAAGATTCTTTTTGGATTTCTTAGATTTATAAAAGAAAATATTTTTGGATTTTGTTGGTTTTATATTTTTCTATTTCTTTTTTATTTTAAAAGAATTAAAAAGTAAAGTTTACAAAAAAAAATTGGTATTTTCTAGATAATTTTTGTATTTACAAATGTATAAAGAAATTTTGAGGTTTTAAGAGTTTGACTTTGCAAGACATTCAAGTTGTTTTCGTGTTAAGCTTTTCATACCAAGCCGCTTTACCAGATATTCAAACCTTTCCAAAGGAAGGGATTTTATGAATAAATCAGCCAGCCGGTAGTCAGTGTGTACAAAGAAAAGTTACAATGTACCTTTCTCTACGTGTTCCTTTTTTAGAGTGGTATCGGACATCTATGTGTTTTGTTCTGGAGTGTTGAACTGGATTGCATGAGATGGTGATTGCACTCTTCGAATCAGAGTATATCAGGATTCTTTTGAAGAAGTAGCCATAATATGTAAGTTTTGTTTTCATCCAGAGTAATTGGGCACAACATTCATACAAAGACACGTACTTGGCCTTTTCACTCAACATTTATGTGCAATTTTGCTTCTTCAAAGACCAGCTGACTAGTTTTTCTCCTAGAAATTACACGCTTCTAGAAGTTATTTTTCATGTGTCTTGACACGCTGCATAGTTTGCATCCTGTTTACTGGTGAAGAGACTTGGATCGATCACATCTTTGATGAATTTTTGTGATATGAGGTAGCTTGAAAACATCTCGTACCATGCCCTGTGAACTTGCTTCATCCTATATAAAGCATGTAGAAACATGTAATCTTATGATCAACCAAGAACAAGAGAGAGATGTGGGTTGTGATGTTAAAGAGAAATAATGGATGGAAAATGGATGAAGTGTATTATGATGAATGTGTAAAAATGGAACAACCAACCCCTCTCCAAGGCTAGAATAGGGCTTATATACTACATGGATGGCCGGCCCATGGGCTATGATAGGCTTCCTATGGGCCTTGGGCCGGACTAGATTACTAATCTAATCATTACACTAACTACGAGCTAAGACTATTACAACTTGGAAGTGACCGACACTTTTTGTGTTTCCAACAATCTCCCCCTAAGGGAGGTCACTCCATTTTACAAATCTTTAAGCCTAGCATACAATGCTTTGTCTTGAGTCTTTAGCTTGTCCTTTTGACATTCTCCTATGAATATGTTGTAGTGATCATTGATTTCTGGATTGAGCTTGTTCCTTGAACTTGTATTTGATATTGTGATCTTGAGCATCTTGAGATCATCAACCAAGCACAATCACTTCGCCATCTTGAAACTTTGCCATCTTGTGAACTTGCGACTTCTGGACCGACATGCTCATGACCTTCTTGATTGTGCTTTAGAAAGACTTTAATGTTCTATTTTCTTGAAATTCTTTAACTTTAACACTTCGTCACTTCGAGAAAGACGTTCGGTATTAGAGCGACGTAAACTTCTTTGAACTTCTTTGACTTTAATACTTCGTCACTTCAAGAAAGACGTACGGTATTAGAGTAGCGAAAGTCTTGAAACATGTACTTGAGCTTTCATGATGTCTTTATGTTTTGTTAGTCGGGTATGAGCATGTGGCTATAGATCTTGTGAGTCAGCTATAATTCAGGTACCTCCGCCTCCATCTTAAGTATCTTGCATTTAAAACAGTTAAAGCAATAAAGCGGGGGGATGAATATGGCTTTGTCATTCGCCCGTGGTTGGTTGGAGTAACCTTTGAATCCGTGAGGTAATCGACGCTAATGCTCAGATAGATTCAATTTAAGAAGAAACTTCTGACAGGAATTCCAGCTATATGTATTGAATCTTTCTAACACATAAGTATTAGATTCATCGTACTCAGCCTGTCTCATTAAACGAAACAGTCTCAAAGCAGACAGCACGATAAAATGAACCAGATGAGTTACTATCTCAAACCAATGAAATAGAAAATTGATTTGAAAATCATCGGTGTAACACTTGCAAAAATTGTTTTTGTGACACACCGAGAGGTTAATCATTCAAAAATTCATTAACAACCGTTGATCCATTTCCTGGAACAAGTTTTTGATTCTTATAGAATCTCAACATCGTTTCTTTCTCTAGTATCACGAAGTGATTCATAAAGAATCTCACAATTTTACCTAACCATGAGCTGTTTGATGTTGGCTCAAGCAGGATTTCATCTTCATTGTGAATACCTAGTAATCACACGGATGTTCAGGTCAAAATCACAAGGATCTTGCTTAGACTCCTAATGATATTACTTGATATTCACATTGTGTGAGAAACAAGCTAAATTATGACCTAGTGTCCCTAATGACATTAAATGATGATCTCTTTTGCTCTAGACTCAGTTGTGCCACTTTAATTTTAGTGATCGGAGGCTGGAGCTGAGTCCCACCTTTTCAATATCAACTAACTCGGAGTGAGAAAGTCGATAGAAATGAGTGAATCTCCGTGAGTTTTGAAACAAAGTCTTTCCGACTTTGAGTGGCTGGGGAGGGTTTGTGTATAACGTCACTGGGTTCATGACTCTTCAATGTGAGACTACATCTAAGTGTTTCCGACAGCATATGTATTGAACCAGTTTCTGCCTAAGTGTATGGAGGGCTTCTTGTATTTCACCCTTATCCTTACATTCATTTTCATTGTTTAACCCCTTCATGCGTACCGAAGTCTTCATAACCTAACAACCTTGTTGTGGTTGATCCAGTTTTTGCTTCCATCTCAGTCGCATATTCTTGATTCTCACTTTTACCTCCTTTTTAATCATACCTAAGGACTTCTACACTAACTAGTGGATATCCCTGGGTAGATCCCTTCGGTTATGGCTGGATCATGGGATTTGAATAACCTATACCAATCACCTTAATAACTTCATAAAAATATAGTACATGGTCAGTCTTTTAGGGTATTCCATCACCATTACAAACCAAAATCTTTGAAAAATTCATTCAAAGTGTTTGATATAAATATCAAAAGGTTTACACTTTGAATGTTTTTAATCATCACTAAAAAGCTCCCCCTTAACATGTGCATCGTAATCGTAGTACATGCTAAGTGTGGATGCAACGAGTCCGCATTTAAATTGATTACTGTTATTTCAATAACTTTAAGTCTTGGTAATCACAATTTTCTCCCCCCTTATCCCAAATGGTTAATCCCTTGATATTTGGATAAACAAGTAGATTACTGTTTCGGGACAAAATGATGTATTCTAGCAAAATGGAACATATTATTGCTCCCCCTCAACTTTTGAGGGTTTATAAGATGGTGTCCGAGTACAATTATTTGAAAGATTTTAAATTTACTAAGAAATTCTTGTAAAATTTGTACTCGAGCACATCTTATTTTCACCAAAACAATCTACACTAGTTATTAACATATTCACAAGATAAAATTATTTACGAGGATTGACCTTATAAATATTAGAACAACATATGATAAATCACTGATCCTTGAATTAGCCGTAATCAACCCCCGTATGAGTCGTCACCAAAAAACATCTCCAAACTCCGCAAGATACCTCCTTGTCATTAATATTTTCTCCAATTGGCCTGAATCATTAGCTCTTGCAAGTCCTTGTCCCGTAGGCTCCAAAAAGTCCTAGGCATATACTCCATTCGATACCCTGAGGCGATCATAGTCAGAGCGTTCCGAACATCATCGAGAGTATCATCGCTAAACTTGTGTAGTTCATCAATGCGCATCAATCTGTTCTTCTTGTCTTTGTTCTCATAGATGAATCCTCTAGGATCGGAGTATGGTGTGTAAGTGTCTCTTCTTCTCAAATTGGATCTATATGTGTCAGGCCTTATAAGGGTGAGTTTCTTTTGATAGCTTTCAACACCCAATTGAAGATCTTCCACACGCCTTTGGATGACAACACTTCTTGTGAACATTATTAAGGAGACATTAAATCAATAACTTTCTCAACGTTTGAATTTTGTCACTTTCCTTGGCAACGAGAAGAAGCAACATGTCTTCAATGTCTTGGATCCGAAGTCTGTGGAAATCGCCTTCTTTGAACTTGTAAAGAATGTCGTCATCCCTACGTACAGTGATCTAGTCAAGATGCTTGTAGTTTTGCCATTCGACTATTTCCACCTTCGTGACAACAATAATTCTTCTCTTTAAGTAGACGTCACGAGCTGATTCCCTTGTGGTCACAATTGCATTGAATTATCTTCGCTTTTTGCCCCAATGTGAGATTCCCCAGAGAGCGAATTTGTCGTAGTTGACTATCACTTGACTCCACATTGAGTTGGGCACTAAGTCTTCTATCCATTTAATATGCCTGTAATCTGCAGCCTTGGTCTTCATAACTGAAGTAGAGTACTTGCGGCTTGACTCACCACCACGTAGGTACTCAAGGTCGTTATTGATGAAGTGATGAAACTGTATGACATGACGACCTTGAGAATTTGGAACCAACGATAGTGGCTTTCACAGATCATGAGGATATTGGCGGCCTTCAGGGTTGATCCAGTCCAATTTTTCTGTTGTGGCTTTGTAGACTTCTTCACAAAAGTATTCAAGTTCAGTCAAGCTCTTGCATGTTCCTATTCATCAGCCTCAAATGTTGGAAACCGAACAACCTAACTGCTAACAGACAATTCAGGTGTTAGTGTTTTAACATTTAGCCGGTTCATCACAAAAGCGGAGAAGTCAAATGTAGTGTCTGTTAGCTCATCGAATGACTCTCGAGGGTCTTGTCTTCTTGCCAGATTGCTTAGCCAAGGTTGGACGGATTCATGAACAGCAGGTACAGACTTGTTCCATGCATGATCAGGAGAAGGTAGTCGTTTAGGTTGTTGAAACCAGTCAGGAAGATGATGGACCTCTTCTTCCGCTTGTTCATCATGGACACCTGTTTCAAACTCCTGATGTGCAGGTGCATCAAAGACATCTGTAGATTGCATAGTTTCCTCTACTGGAGCAGATTGGCTAGCAGATTGCTTATGAGTCTTAGAACCTGTAGTAGTCTTTCCTGCTGTCGTGGTTGTCTTTTCTCTTGGAGCACTGGTAGATTCAGGTTCTTTTCCTGACCTTCTTCTTTTGGACCCCCGATCTGTTCAGCAGAGGGTTTCTTGATCATACAACTGCTCCGTCTGAGTCCTTTTTTATGGACCGTATCGCCATAAGTATCTAGCAGAATTTTGTCGGCTTCATACGCATCAACTAATGCCTTGTAGAGCTGCCTTTGAATGTCTAATTTGTTGATAGAGTTGTTAGCTTCCATCTTGTCAATAAAGATATTTTTCAGCTCTAGTTCTGAAAGAGTAGCAGCTACAGCATGAGACGTCTTGGCTTCCTTTGAAGATCGTACCAGAACCTCAGACTCGAGTTGTTCCGTACATTACTAACTTCTCAATTTTTTAGGGTGTATCTTCCCGATATCTTCATTCTTGACTTGTTCCTTGATTACGTTCTTCATTCCTTCATCGATTGAATCAAGAAATTGTTGATTTTCAGCTTGAGCCTCTTCTCGAATTCTATCATACTTCAGTTGGACTGCAACATCTACTGCTTCCTGCATTTTATTTGCCAGGTACTTGGTCATACCGATGCCAAGGAATGGGAGGAGAGTACTTCAAGCATATTGATTTTTGTTTGAGTACCGAGAATTTGTCTTCTAACGTTTTTTTTAGTATGTAATCAAAACCAAACAACAAACCAAAATAAGTCAGTAAGATTTTGAAGTAGCAAGTAACTGGAGTAGTAGCTGTTGTCAGGAATTGATGGTTGTTTTAAATTAAATGAAGAGAGGATTTCGGCTGTTGGAGACGATTGTTTGGTGCAAAGAAGATGGCTCCGCAAAGGCTAGTGACAGAATATCTATTAGATAGGTGGCTTTCACATGTTGTACCAAATATAGCATCAACACCGTATCTTGATTGGATTCGAGCAGTTGGAGACGACGCCAATGATACAGAAGAGCTCTATTATTGACCATCAGGATTTACCAGAGTTAGAGTCACAGAGTGTCTTCAATCTTCCTGGGTTGCTTGATCCTGGTGGCAATTTAACATCTGTCATTACAACAATCTCTCATCCTTCAAGATGGTAATAGGTATCTTGTCCGCCTCATTCCTTGGTCCTCTAACATAAATATGTAGCATCTTCATCCGACTTTTCCTCCTTCACCTCCACCCCGTCAACTTCTATGTCACTGTCTTTCATCAAACTGAGGATTAACATGATAGGTGTGTAATGAATTATAGGATCGAAGGTAACATCTTCATCAGTTACCTCTTCATGTGTTCTTTCATCATCATGTAGTTGTGAGCTTTGGATGAATAAATCATCACCATCATCTTCTGATTCAGTCTTTGCTTCATCATCATCATCTTGAGCGTTCTCATCATCGTCATTTTTATCATCATCTTCATCATCTTGAGCATTATCATCATTGTCATTTTTATCATCAGCTTGATCATCTTCAACATGACTCCATGGAGATATCATCAACTAGTCATAAATCCAGGTGCATCAGATGAACCCCTAGTGAAACACCAATTCCTTCATCTGCACCAGACCTATAGCATGAGAGCTTGAGTCTCTTACCCTTACGGCATCTCTTGTGTTATCTTGAGTTGCTCAGCTTTCTGTTAAAAAACCGCCTCAGAGATATTCTCTAACTCTTTAGCCTTGCCCTGCTTACCCTTTCTAGACATCTATTCTTTGGGGATTATGGGAGATTCTGCTTAGTCAGATGCATCGAATCACTTCTCTTAATGCGCTTTTGTCTTTGGAGGAATCTTTCCTGAAGCAATAGCATAGTACACGTTTTATGATTCAGTAGTTGTGATGTCCTCGTTTGTTTAACTTTGCTGTAAGATAAGCCCCGTACAGCTGAGTGGTCTTTATCCATGAGATACTGAGTGTCTTCATTCCTTGAGATGACATTGATTGTTGTGAACATTGGGTCATCTCTGGCATAATGCCAATTTACCTTGTTTCTTCGAGGAATTGAAGGGTCTTTATCCATGACAAAGTTGACGACTAACTTGGTGAAACGAGGATAGTACATCGCATTGCCCTTCTTCGTATTTTTGTTCTCAATCTGGTAAATGAAGTCCTCCCACAGAAGATATGCATAATCAACATTCTTCTTATTGTACATACCCCACAAGATTTGAGCTTGAGAAAGACGAAGACTGTCATAGGATGGTTTACCACTGAGACATTTGTTGATGATAGCAGCAAATGATCTCCAGGGTTGATGCAGTTTATTGACATTAACGTCAGTGATCTTCCTTATTTCTCCAGAGTGACCAAGACTGGCTAGAAATGCGAGAATCTCCTTCTCAAGAGGTGGTTCTTCAAACTTCTTATTACCGACTTTAGGGCAAATTTGAAGAATGTCTCTGAATTGATCAAGACCGAGAATGTGCTTTTTGTTATTCATCTTGAATCTGACAGATCGGTTATGAACATAAGCAGAGGCCCAGAATTCTTGCATATAGATCTCGGGAGCATCAGCAGTGACTTGGAATGCCTTGTAGAAAGGAGTGAGTTTTAACACATCGTAGACTACTTGAAGAGTTTCTTCCTTTGATGTGACATTCGAGCTTAAACGAAGATTACATTTACCAATCTTAAGTCAGTCGGCAGGAGCAACTAATGCATCATCCAAAGCTATCTGATCCGCTATTGAGATTTCCATGAGTCTGTTTAAGAAAGAGTGAGTGCAGTTTATAAGGAGACACAATCATTCATTATGAGTAACCTTTATGACTTTTAGCACTTTTGAAGATTGATCATCTTAGATCGATAAGAGCTTATTGAGACAAAGGCCTATATCCTAACAAACTAAGTTGATGCAGTTAACATTGGTTTTGTTCAAGCTTTTAATGTTTATTTTCAACTAAGAGATTTGATTAATTTAATCTTAATTAGAAAAAAATCTGATCTTAAGTGTGTTATGTCACAAAATTGGTTAAGTGTTGATAACTTCACTCGTTCGGTCCTTACGATGATTTACTCGTTCGATCCATACTGGATCCCTTCGTTCGGTCCTTACTAGATTTCACTCGATCGGTCCAAATAGTGTTTCACTCGTTCGGTCCGTATTACAAATCACTCGTTCGGTCCTCGTTCGGTCCTTACTAGATTTCACTCGATCGGTCCTTATAGTGTTTCACTCGTTCGGTCCGTATTACAAATCACTCATTCGGTCCTTACTAGATTTCACTCGATCGGTCCTTATAGTGTTTCACTCGTTCGGTCCGTATTACAAATCACTCATTCGGTC
>BQNB010208428.1:0-10409 GCA_026074375.1 Tanacetum coccineum
AAAAAAAAGAATTAATGTGAAAAGGATGAATTATACCTTGAATAAACACACATTTATACATAAATTGTCAATGATTGTTGAATGAACACACAAAACAACAAAAAACACAATATGGACTACTGTTAGGAGGAAAAAATATACCTTGAATGAAATTTGCTTGTTGCTATGTATTGATGTTTATGGTTTAAATGAAGAGAACAATCATTATGTAACACCCCCAAAATATCAACAACGCAGCGGAATACCACTTGGGGTGCTACTTCATAATACACAGCGCTAGATACAAGAGAACGACCTCTAAATGTGTCGTTTGTAAAACAATCTCGTTGATTTTCTGAAATCCAAAATAATAGTTGTCCCATAATTGCATCACCATGAAAAACTTGAATGTAAAGACTCCAATGCACATCAAATAATCCAAGCATCTATTCACCTGAGAAAAACATGCTTAAAAGTGTCAACATTAAAGTTGGTGAGTTCATAGGTTTCTGTAAATATAAACGTTAGTTCCAATAAATGTATCCGCCCACTGTATCATTACAGTGTCATATAAAAACGTTTAGTGACCACTGTCTCCCTACAGTATCATAAAATAATTGTGTGACCATTTAAATCCTTAAACGTCTTTCCAAAATGTACGCATGATTTTTAGAAATCAATTAGCTGTAAAATATGCAAGACCATTTCTATCCCCAAATAGTCCCAAAATGTACGTATCAAAGTTGGATCACAAATATCCAAAGTATGTATTGCCACTTTATTCAAGTGTGTATAAAACCATGATTACCATTACTCTAAGTTCATGAACTGTGACGTAGACTTGTATGTATGCCACTTTATTCAAGGCACAGTAAGAGTGTACCCATCGTAGGTGTTCCTTACCTTGACGTTGTGCTACACCGGATGTCCCCACCTGGACACCCTCAGCATTGAATTACTTGACGTGTGCCTACACCGGATGTCCCCACCTGGACACCCTCAGCATTGAACTTACCTATGTAAACATACAACCGGAAGCTAATTAATAATAATACAAATATAGTCTTGCGTATAATTTATGTTCAAAAAACTTAACTGGGTATTGTATCCCCTCCGAGATGGATAAATGAGTATATAAACCAGACAGGTAATCAACCATGTAAATGCCTTTGTAAACATGTATGCAAACGCGTGAGAATGATCACCTAGTAACGAGTTTAAATCAAACACGTATTGAAATTTGTTACATAGCATGTTCTAAACACAAAATATATGTTAAAACATGTAAACGTCGGGGGGCCATGAACTCACCTTGATGTGAGAATACGACTGATAGGTAGGCATCTAATTCACATTGATGATGAAGAATGATTGACAGATAGGCATCTAATATGCACAATACGAACTGAAGATGAAGCTGCTTGACCGAGAAGATACAGCTTAACTTAACGGCTAAGTCCCACTAGCCTAGGATAATGTGTTTGGGTTTCCCGGTGAATTGTTATGTCAACACGACGCGTTGATAAAAGATTTAGACTTAATCTTTGAAATGGTTTGGTGGTTGGTTAAATAAATAAATTTAGAATATTCCCAAAGTGTGTAATATATATTCTATATATATTACATATGAAAAAATAAACCATTGTATAACTCGTACCGCGAATTATATAATAAAGAAAGACAACTCAAGGATTAATGTGAACTGTATAATACTTTGCAAGTATTATATAAAAAGGTGAGAGTAAATAATTAAACCAATTATTTCGACAACTCATTCAATCATTAAAAAGTCCTTGTAGACACACGTCTTTAAGTTATAAATTAAACACACACGACGTTGTACAATTTTTACAATAGTTATGGTGTTACTTTCTAGCTGAAAATTATAAAATATAAAATAATATTTTATAAACTTATATTTCGTTTCCTCGACATGTCGCGTCTAAAACAGTCATCTTATGGTAAAAATATAGTTTTCGTCCGTTGTCAGGTTATTGTATAGTTATATTTTAATATCTTTTAAAATATAACTTTAGTCTCTTTATCGGTTTATAACATAATATAAACTTTTAGTAAAACATTACTAAATATAAAAGTTATGTACACTTTGCCACGAAATTCCCGTATATATATCGTTTTTCATTTCTTAAAACTCTATGTTTTCCTTTTAATCAATATATATTGAAATCATTCGTTTTTCAATATTTCAAATGCGCGAGCGCTTTCTAGTTATATATTATATTGTCGCAAAAGTTTTCCCGTTTCCATTTTTCCAAACTCCCACGTTTTATAGATATGGACATATATATTCAGTTGTTATATCGAAACTCACTAAAACTAATAAAATATTGTATTTATATAACCTTAACCGCCCTTTTGTTCCCGATTTATAAATTATTATAATCTCGTTAAAATTTTATATTCATAAAATTTTAATATATATTTATTGTTAATTCATCTTAACTAACGATAATAAATTTTATTATTTATTTAACCTTTAAAAACCACCAAATAATGTTATCCAGTTTTAATATTTATTAAAAACTTAAGTTTTTTTCGTTCGTTGTTTTGATATACATAAATCAAACACGAAAAAACCCGCGTCGTTTCCTCGTTGATTCGTAAAACCAAACGCACCTACTGTTTGCTAATCCACCAAACGGACCATATCTGTTACACGCACAACCAAACGGGACCCTTGTCCCAACTGCACTCGTGGTGTTAAAACCCACAACCAAACGCCCCTCGTGGGCTGTGTCGCAGGCCAAACGACACCCTTGTTTTTTTATATAAACTAGCAGCACTATTTTTGGTGTCGAATTAAACACAAAACGCAGCCCCTTTTGCTCGCGGTACAAAACCAAAGGGACCCTATGATGGTGTACAACCCAAAACGAACGGACACGAAACACACCCCATTGCTGCTATCACCTAATCTTACCTAACCTCACAACTCATACCCTATAGCTGCTTTAAACCCCAACCCGACAGCCCCCCTAAACCCCCGGCTGTTTAATCCGAAAACAAACACCACCCCTTCGTCGGTGGTGTCTTACCACCGAAACCAATCACCCCTAAACACCCCCCGGCTGGTCCCCGGCTGTCCCACAGCCTAAACCCGACGCCACACCCCTCCCTCCCCCGGCTGTGTTCAACAGCCGACCCGAACAAACACACCCGGTGTGGTGTTTTCTTTATACAACCGAATGCACCCTAGGTTTCAACAAGCCAAACGAACACCCTCGTGATATTAACAACCCAACGCGAACCAAACCCACGCTAGTGGTATTAACAACCCGACGCGAACCAAACCCACCCTCGGCTGAGACCAAACCCCACAAACCAAACGAACACCCCTTGGTGTTTTAACCATAACCCGAACCCACCCACACCCTTGTGGTGGTTTATAATAAAACAATCAAACGCACCTTCTGGGGCCGTTTCAACGAAACCAAACGCACCTTTTTGTTGTTTTATAACCCAAAACGCACCCTTGTTGGTGGTTATAAAACCACGCGCACCCTTGGGAGGTGGCGGTTGTGGTGGTGGTTTCGGTGAAGATGGAGTGACGGGGTGATGATGATGATGATACGATGATGATGGTAGTGTTGGTGTAAGTGTGGAGGTGGTGGTGTTGGCTGCGGTGGGACAGCAGCCGGAGAGGAGGGGCGAGTGAGGGAGAGTGACCTAGGGGATTGGGTAGATCCGGTCACGAGAATCATTTTTGGGGTTCACCGGAAAAACTCCGCCGGAAAAGTTTTCCGGCGGCGGCGTGGTGGCGGTGGCCGGGAATGTTGTATTTAAATTTTGGCGCGAGAAGAAGGTGGTGGGAGGGTGGTGGCCGGCGGTGGGGTATGAGAGGGGAGAGAAGAGAGTATTGATATGTTGTGTGTGTATATATTGAGATGGAAAATGAAGATTTGTTATGTAAAAATTTATTTATATAAAAACATTTAAAGAAAAATGGCAAGTTTACATAGTGTGGGGTGACTTTTGTAAATATCTCACAGGGACCAAATGTGTAAATGTTAAGAAACTTTTATAATATATTGGTTCGGGTCTCGTTTGAGCGACTTAACGGATGATTCAAATCTCGAAACTTGCGTCATTGTTTTCCGAATCATTTTTCTGATAAAAATGAGTATTTACTTGATAATGTTTCATAAATATTTTATAATATTTAATAAAATATCTGTTATTCATTTTGTGAACCGGTTTCGTCTTGTCCGAAAAAAAAATTGGATTTTAACTCGAATATTCGCGTTATCCGCAACGCTTTTAATTAAAATGATGACTAATTTATTTAATATTTTTATTAAATAAATACTGATAATTAAAAACAAATTTAATTGTTTTTGTGTGTCCGCGTTGTATATTGTTCGAAAAATGTTTGCGGTGCTGTTTTAGCCCTTTTCGGCTCGTTTCCAATGCTCTGGGACAAAAAGAAAAGTTGTCAGGAATGTCGTTTCACATCAAATTGCTTTAGAGTCCGAGACGTGAAAACGTGATTTAGATGATCGTTCTTATAAGTCAAGCCAGATCCTAAAGGTCAAAGGGTAAAATAATTATCTAAAAATCCGAAAATTCTCAGATGTTACATAAATCTTTGATAAATGAGTTAGTAAATGATGGCATCAAACTTCAAGCTTGAGATAATACTGGTTTTATTCATGGGTTACCTAAAAGTGGCTAAGTTTTACAAAGTCTTTGGAAACACAAAACAATGTGAAAGATTTGAGCTTGATTCTCTATTTAGTTAAAATTAATATAAAGAAAACCTTATAGACAGTATTTATGAGACAGAAAAGAACAAATCTCTTGTCTCCGCAACACCTCTGTCAACTACTTTCTTCTCTTCCTCTATTGTCCAGGACTTTCAAGATATTCCTGATGATAAAGAGGATACAAGAAGCAGTCATGAGTATCTGAATGACCTAGAGGAAGAATATCAAGCAAGAGCTCTTTTAGCAAAATCTAAAAGATTCTTCAAGAAAGGTACTCAAAGGTTCAGCAGTGCAAAAGAAACTGACCAAACTGAATGTTACAAATGTGGTAAGAAGGGTTACTTTGCAAGAGACTGCTGGTCAAAAACTTCACTCTCCACATATCAGTCACCCTTTCAACCAAAACCTCTTAGTTCTTCACAACACAAACCTAAACTAAGACCTACCAAAGACTTTTCTTTAAAAGCACAATACAACAATAGTGTAGTCAAGTTAAATGGCTCTCCTGAGTTACATGCTCTTCAGCCTCTTTGGTAAAAAACAAAGGTCTTATCGATGAAGCCAATGAATATGATGAAGAAGAAGTGTCATCAGATGACAATGAGATGGTGGAAGTAAAAGTATTATGGCACTAGCTGAAGAAAATGATGTTGTCAACAAATAAGGTGCCAGAAATGGTAAATAGGTAAAGATCTCTATGAGAAAGGTACACACTCTTCTTGAAATGGAAGATAATGATGATAGAAAAGTCTGTCTAGATTACTTGTGTATTGATCTTAACTATGTTGAAGAACAAAGAAGTAACCTTTTGTCAAAACATAGAAATCTTGCTCATGAACTAAATGCATGCAAAGAACAGCTTTTAGTATTAAAACAAGCAAAACTTGATTTTCTTACCATGCAGCATGTAAACACTGAAATTCTGAAAGAGAATAAAAACTTAAGAACTGAACTAAAAGAGCTAAAAGAAATCCCTAAAACATGGCTTAACAGTTCTAACAAAGTAAATCAGTGTATCAGTGAACAAATTCCCTCTCAAAAGAAGAGAATTCTAGGAGTTGATCAACTCACTGAGGATTCCTCCAGTTCAAGGCTAAAAGACCTAGTCTTTATAAAATCTTTAGCTGATGACATAAAAGTGACCATACCTGGTGTTGAAAGAGCCTGGTTGTCCGAAGCTGAAGGTTTTATTCTGCCAAATCATGATACTGGTAGGATACTCCCATCTGAGTCACAAAGAAACACAACTGATCCTTCAGTTGCTGTCACTAACTCTTCAGCGACTGATTATGATTTAGCAGATGAATCTTTAGTCTGTAGCACCCCACTTCCTCCACTAAGAGTTGATGTGTTGAACCTATTTCTGGACCAAAGACCATCAAATCAATTTTAAGGTCAAAATCCGCATTCAAAGCTGAAGCTTTAAAAAGTGTCATAATAAATGAACCATCCTCAACTCCAACTAAGGGTAACAAAAGCTTTTCAGCTTCAAAAGTTCACTCAGCTCCTGCTGGTAAACTAAAGAGTGTGAAAATTGAAGATGATCCTCCCTTAGCTATTGTAATGAAAGAACTAAATAACTTAAAATTACAATTTAGCAAGAACCAGTCATCTCACTCCAGAAATGATCAATCACAACACACACCTCAAAACAAATACAAAACACAATTCAAAAGAGTTGTGAGCTGTGTGGCCTAAACAATCATCTAACTAAAAATTGTTATAAGGTTCTATTTTGCAAAAAGTATGAGAGAACTAATCACGAAACTTGTTATCATGTTGAATACATTTCTACTATGAACATGTCTCAGCATCTCAAAAGTCTGGGAAGAATGTCTTCAAGACCTAACATCCCAAGACCATCAAAATGTTTCTTTCCACCTTGCATTCACTGTGGTGGTATAGATCATTTATCCAATGAATGTTTATACTATCCCATATGAAAGTTATGTGGAAGTTATGATCATGACACAAATGGTCATAACAGGATTATCTCTCTAGAAAGAGAGATCAATCCAAGAAATCCTCAACATACTTTCAAAAAATGTAAAGCTTGTGGTAGTCCAAATCATACCACAACTGATCACTATGACATTGAATGGTTCAAAAGAGGTAAAGCACTTCAAGCCAAAAAGGCTGAAGCTCTAAAATACACTAGAGCTGAATCATCAAATGCTAATAGATCTAAGACTCCAATAAAACCGTAGGGTTTATAAGCAAAAACTAACCAGTGTGACGTTATTTGTGTGAGTGACATCCAGGAAAGCCCATCTGGTACATAGACAGTGGATGCTCAAGGCATATGACTAGTTTCAAAAGCTATCTGCACAAATACATGGAACAACCAGGACCTAAAGTAGTGTTTAGAGATGACTCTACATGTACAACTGAAGGTTATGGCTCTATCAAATTTAATGGGTATCGTTTTCACAAGGTTAGGCATTTGTAAATGGCCCTTATATTACAATTTAATTAGCATCAGTCAACTCTGTGATGTAAAATATATTGTTCCGTTTGATGAGAAAAGAGGAAACAATCTTCAACTCTTACAAGGAAATTATTATGATTGCTCCTCGAGTAAGAGAAGTATATGTTCTTGATATGACCATCTTCTGCTCATGAATCTCTGTTTCTTTGCCAAAGCTTCTGAAATCTCAATTGGCTTTGGCATAAAAACTTGTTCATCTAAACTTCAAAACAATCAACAAACTAGCAAAACAAAATCTTGTTATTAGTCTTCCCTCACTTGTCTACTCAAAACATAAACCATGTTCATCATGTGAAAAGGAAAAGCATCATAGGGCCAGCTTCAAAACAAAACAGATATCTTCTATCAAGAAATGTCTTCATCTTCTTCATATGGATTTATTTGGACCTGTAACTCCTAGATCCATTAACCATGAAAAGTATACCCATGTCATTGTTAATGAGAACTCAAGGTACACCTGGGTATACTTCTTGAAGAAAAAAAGTCAAGCACCTGAAACCATTATGTCCTTTGTTGGATCCCTTACTGAATGGATCTTTAACCTTTAGCTTGTAAAGGATTTATTACTCTAGATAAATCTAAAGCAACAATGGTGAAACAATGACTAAACACTATTGATTATGCAAAAACTAATCAATAATGCTAAGAAGAACAATAATAAGAATCACAAAAGAACTTAGAGAGATATCTTCTCTAATGCCGTAGGGTTCCTTTTATACACCAAGGATAAACCCTAACAGACTTACAAAACGCGTAGAAGATAATGCATATCTTTTCCTATAATATCTCATGCATATCTCTTAAACGGTACTAACTATTAAACGGTACTAACTATTTTGTACTGACGGTACAAACTAATACTAACAGTACTAACTATAACTGTCGGTACTTTCTACTACAACTAGCGGTACTAAGTCAGGAAAGCATAATTCCCAACAATCCTCCCCTAAACATGTTTGTTGAACTTGTTTAACTTCATGTTTCTCTGATGTAGATATCTTGAATTCCATGAAGGATGTATTCAAACACTCTGTCAAATCTTTGACTCAATCTGAGATAAACTTAAGTACCTTTGATCCTTTCTGTATCATTCTTGGATCTTCACTTTTGATAATATTGAACACTTGTCCCGTTATCTTGATCACTTAGCAGCTTACAATCCTTGTCTTCTCAGTTTGTCTGCAACACAGCTACATCTTTTCTGCAACAATCCAACTAAGTTGGCTTTGTAGTTTTTGGCAAACCACCAGCCATTAACGGATTTGATGTTCCTTTACCAATAGATGTTTGCTCTGGGATAGCCAATTCTTCATTGTAAACAACAAGGTGAATTGAGAACCTTAACTATCAACGTATTTGATTTGTCTTTACCAAAAACCATTTGCTTTTGGACTAGTTAATGCTTCATTGCCATAACATGGTGCATTAATAACCATATAGTTTTTAGGAAACTATTAGCTATCAACAGATTTGATTTGTTTTTACCAGGAACTGTTTGATTCTGGACAATCCAACTCTTTACAGTGAAGCAAGGTGAGTTGAGAACCATATAATTTTTGGTAAATTTTCAACCATAAACGGATTTGAGAAGTCTTTACCACAAGCCATTTGCTTATGGACTAGTCAGTTCTTATGTCTGTTAAACATGGTGAACTGATGACCATTTGTTGTGTGGTTTTGAAACCAACACTCAAAGATCCTTCTCACTTCCATCTTGGCCTCCAAACTCATCAATCTGTTGCATAATAAACCTTAGCAAATCAAATACAGTATCATCATCAGATACAGCTGTCAATCTTAGATCCATCATCCTCTCAAGTGTGTGTTTAGTAAAAGGATATCTTCTCTCTGCCATCATGTTGATTTCAGTACCATCTTCTAGTCTCAAAACATAAACTCTACAATTTTCATAGAATATCCAGCTCTGAAGCTTCCACTCTTCTTGATTCTTCCAGAGTTCATCATCTTCCTTTGACTCAAACATAGTCCTTAAATCACCCTAAAGAAGTAGATCAATTCCTTCTGGAGGTGTTGTTTCAAATATTTTTATTACTAGACTATGTATCTTAACCAGATCCATCCTATCAAAAAGTTTAATCATCTCAGAAAAGGTCTTGATCCACCTTGAACTTCCATCAGCTCTAAAAACTCTGTAGTAAATCAACTCTCTTCCAAAATGACCATAATCATAAAATTTTGATTCCCAGTTAATGATAGGATACCTAGTGCCTAGAATTTCATAATCAATATTTTCTTCTTCTTCTTCAGGAACTATCTTTAGAAAGATTCTTAGTTGATTCTCCTCTTCATGATTAGAATTAGTATTTTGCCTTTTTGACCTCTTTGGAGCTTTCATCTTAAGTCTCCTTCCTGATCTTTTCCTGATATTATCCTTAGGTCCTTCAACCTTACTGCTTTTAAGTTCTTTAGCAACTTCTTCTTTATCCATACCACCTGCTTTCTTGTTCATCTTTTCAATCAACTTATCATCCTCAGCAGAACCAACTGGGATAAATCTTTCATTTTCCCTTTTTACCTTTTCATACATCACTTGTATTTCTTCAAACTTATTTTTGTTTAGCTGAGCATGTTTGTATCCACCTACATGCTTCAAGTATGTCATCATTTGGTTTCTCAGCTGATTTCTTGTAGGAAGCTTGTTTCTGATAGCCTCAGATCTTTGTTGAGCAAGAAATCTTCTTTTTGTTTTTAGCTTTTGGATCAATCTTAGGAAGAGGCATTAATGTTAAGATTGACCTTTTAATTTTAGTTCGTGTTTTATCAGTATCTTTAGTATCTTTGATCTCAACTCCTTTTTCTTTTTCCTTCTATTTCACCTTGTTCTGACTCATTGTGATGAGAACTTGTGCAATAGTCTCATCATCACCAAAAACTGTTAGAGAAGGTGTTGAAGTCATTGTTGGAGTAGCACTTTCATTTGAATTTCCATCTTTTGGCTTAGCAGTACCTTCATCATCCTTGTCGGTACTAACATCTTTTGGCTCAGCAGTACCTTCATCATCCTTGTCGGTACTAACATCTTTTGGCTCAGCAGTACCTTCGTCATCCTTATCGGTACTAACTTTTGGCTTATCAGTACTAACTTTTGGTTGAGCAGTACTAACTGGATCGTCAGTACTAACTCCCTTTTCTTTACTTTCCTTCTCTTTAAGCACCATAGTATCTCCAGACAAGCTAAGCTCCAATGTTTTAGAGCT
>BQNB010208430.1:0-10409 GCA_026074375.1 Tanacetum coccineum
AGAGATGTAGACGTTTAGAGTTGGTTTAGCCTCAAGGTCAAAGTATCTTTGATCCTGTTACAGTTAGGTAACTGTTCTATATTGATCAAATAGAATTGGGGTTTGTATGAACGTATGAATATAAAACCTTGTTGAAAATAACATTGTTCTTATTTATTTTCCGCTGTGCATATCAATACTTTGTTATTTTATTAATCCTAGATGAGTTCTACACATATTTCCTTTGCCACTTCTATCGCCTTGGACTATCAGGACTTCATCTCCATAGGGAATACATATAATCTACTCATCACAAACAATCACCGCATGATGATTCGCCAACCAATCCATACCGATAATGACCTCGAAACTACCAAGTTCTACGGGAATTAGGTTAATATTAAATTGGGTGAGCCGAAAAATCCCAACTAATGCACACAACCTCTAAGCACAGTATTGGTTTCAGCAACTCTCCCATCGGCTAATTCGACAGCATAGCTAACGTCTAGTGTAGATGGGACGACATCAAGTAAAGCACTAAAGGTAGTCGACACAAAACTCCTATCGGCACCCGAATCAAATAACATAGAAGCATAACGATTGTTGAGAAGAAACGTACCCGTGACAACGTTGGAATCCGGGTTAGCTTCTCCTCCTCCAATGTCGCATATGGCCTTTGTAGCCCTTGCTGAATAGAGCACCAAGGTGTTTTTCCATGGTTTTGGTTCCTCAACTTGGACATTTCTTCTTATAAGTCCTTGTCCCCACATTCAAAATACTCACACAGCAATCCTCTGATTCACTATTGGGACCCTCTGTGTAGCTGTAGCGGCAACTGCGTTCTTATAATCCCTGGTCATATGCCCGACCTTGTTGCAATTTCTGCATTTCACAGTACATGGCCCTTCGTGATGTAGCTTACACTTGTTGTAGTAAGGCCAAGGCCTAACATATCCCCTTCTTTCATTGTTACCAGCCATGTAGGCTCTTGCCACATTCTGTCCACCAACATTTTGTCTCTTATAAGGGGGTAGTTGTATACGGTTGTCCTTTTGGTTGTTATCAAACCTTCTTTTGTTCTCCATACTTCTAGCAGCATAGCCCTTCAATTTCTGATCCATCAAATTGTTGGTAATCCAGATAGCATCCTGGAGTCTCATGGGTTCTGCAGCAATCACATTTCCCTGGATATTATCTGGGAGACCTCCAATAAACCTCTTGACTCGGTCCTCCTCCTCAGGAACCATCTTGGTGCACAACATGGCCAACTCTTGAAATCTTTAGGTATAAGTAGTCAGGTCATTACCCTTCACAGTTAAATTCTATAACGCAATCTCCATTTTCTGAATTTCATTCCTTGGGCAATACACCTTAGTCATTAGCTTCATAAGCTCTCTTCATGACATGGCAAATGCGGCATCAACTCCAATGGTTCTCTTATGTGAGTTCCACCAAGTTAATGCACTGTTTAACAGAGTGCATGTAGCATACTTAACTTGGTACTTCTTTGGATAATTGCTGATGTGAAATACTATCTCCATCTTCTTAAACCATCTTGTCAACCCGACAACTCCTTCAGTTCCCTTGAAGTTGAGTGGTTGACACTTCATAAAATTATGGTAACTACACTCACGGGCGACATGCATAATACCTCTATCATTGCTATTGGGATTTCCATTCACATTGCCTCCTCCATTTCCGTTTTGATTTTAGTCTCCATTTCCCCCACCATTTCTGTTGTCACCATCATCTCCATTCTGGCTTTGACTTTCAACAACACATCCATCAGCACAGTTGCTTTGCCTCATAAGCAGCCAATGGGCTCCACCACTCATGAGCAATGAGTTTCTTCTAGCTTCCAAAGGTCATACCAAGCGAGTGATAGTCATGTTCTAAACTATATATTATATATAGGTTATATATATATTTGGGTTTGCAATATCTACACACGATGGGATTCGATACGAGATATAGTTACTTATAAAATGTAAATAGGATTTATAAGGTAAACTAAAAATACAAGAAACCATGTTTGCCAAATAAATATATAACAATAAGAGACGAACACACAAAGTGATTCATAATAATCGTGCATTTCAGATAAAACATCAAAAGTCGGTACAATCTACCCAAATGGGGTCTGAGTTACATTATCGAACACGACTCGAAAAACTAGCTCTACCACGATCTAATTGTCCGTACACACTCGTGGATAGTACTGATCTCCTAGTGATGAAAACCGAAATTCTAGATGCTAAAGGCCGCATATCCGAAACCTCTACCTGTCGTAGTATCGAAACCCTATGGATCTGGCTGACTCATCTCCATAAAGCGGCTTGTTGGGAGACTACCATATTTCTTTTAATTTAATGCTATTTTGGGAGTGTCCGTAGTGGGTTAATTCTTTATCAGTTGTTTTTTGATATGTTTAGAATGATGGGTGATCAGCTTGGTTTTGTCTTTAACCTCGTCTTAATTACAATCAAAGTAATTTTTTTTTTTTTGCGATCGAAGAAGTGTAAGAAAATATCCTTTATAAGGAACCATTTCAAACATTTTAAATAAATTTTTAAATTAATTTGGCGTTTTATTGTTATTTTTGAAGTCAATAGGATGGGTGAAAATTAATCTCAAAGCGGCTTAATGCATATTTTCTACAAAATTAACTAATAGAACTTGCATGCATTTCTATTTTCTATAAAAACGATGTAAATTTTAACATGGCTATAGTAGACGGCGTCAAGATTTGCTAACGCGTTAACGTGTCTATACTGCGAAAATTCGAAGTTTTTATTATGTTCAAAAAATTAATCGTTTTAATTTCCTGAAATTTGGATTGAATGTTCTTATAGAACCTCAGAAACCACAATACCACCACGATTACATTAGCATATTTATCTTATCTTTACTGCTTTCATAGAGTTTAAACCCTAAAAGTTTTGTTGTATATATCATTATCCCGCCGATTTTACGCTATGTGTAGTTGTTTCTTGTCTTTGATTTACATGTTATATTTGATAAGAAGAAGATTTGGATTTCTTATGAGTTTCATTGGACGACTCTTGGATGACAATTTAGCTAGTTATCACATGTTTCTTCTCCATTATTAAGCAAACCAAGGGAGTATTAGTTTCTTTCGCCTTTTTCTTTTCCTTTTATTCGTTTACAGGTACTTTTAAGAACATTAGGGATAATGTTCAAAATAAGTGTAGGAGGAAATAAACCTTAGAAACTATTCCTTCAATTGTCATTTGCGTTGTCCTTAAAATGATGACTTCCAGAAAGTCCCGTACAGTCGGTGGTAAGAAGAAGATTTAGAGTTCTTATGAGTTTCATTGGACGACTCTTGGATGACGATTTAGCCACTTATCACATATTTCTTCTCCATTATTGAGCAAACTAAGGGAGTATTAGTTTCTTTCACCTGTTTCTTTTCCCTTTATTCGTTTACGGGTACTTTTAAGAACATTAGGAATAATGTTCAAAATAAGTGTAGGAGGAAATAAACCTTAGAAACTATTCCTTCAATTGTCATTTGCTTTGTCTTTAAAATGATGACTTCCGAAAAGTCCCGTACATCATGTGGAATGCAACATTGTCCTCGTGGTAACTATTCAAAACTCCTGGAAAGACTTCCAAAGTCCCCCCCCCCCTCCCCCCCCCCCCCCCCCCCGTACATCGGTCCACTCTTCAAGTCGCTTCTCCTCTGACTTGTCTTCGGTTTCCTTTTCCGTAACTTATGCCAGAAAAATTAGGCAATCCTTTTTAATATATTTTTGAGTTTTAGTGCACGATATAATGCTCAACATTGACTTCTTTTGTTGGGAATTATATTGATTTGATGATACAAAACAATTATACAAAACAATGAAACAAGAATGAAACAAAAGGAAAACAAAAGGATCAAAGTCGTCAAGATTGGAAGTCGAACAAAAAGATTAAGATGCTAAAAGATTTGGCAAAATATGAAGAAAAGGTAAATATTGAGTTTTCCGAATACAATTAGTTTTCCTCGTGTAAGCTAGGGAACTCTATTATATTAAGAATCCCACTAAACATAGTATTAGGGTGGCAAAAATCTAAAACTTGTGGGTGTGTGCACCTAACAGGAGAGGTTGACGGCAAGTTGTTTAGCCTCAAGGTCAAAGTATCATTGATCGTGTTACAGATAGGTAACCGTTCTATATTGATCAAATAGAATTGGGGCTTGTATGAACGTATGAATGTAAAACCTTGTTCAATAACATTGTTCTTATTTATTTTCCGTTGTGCATATCAATACTTTGTTATTTTATTAATCCTAGATGAGTTCTAAACAAACTCGAGCTTTAACGATTCTCCACAATTGGTATCAGAGCCTCGTGGGCTCATGATATCTAGGATCTGCAAGGTTTTATAAGTGTGGTTTCTGTTTTCGGTGAACAAGCTAATTCGGTAACATTAGGGTTTTTAAACAAACCCTAATTCGAAGGAAGAAGAAGAAAGAATACGAGAGCAGAAAGCATGATGGAGTTGTTGTCTACAAACCCTTAAAAAATTTAGGCCGCCATCAATAATCTTTTCAAGGAATGGATTATGATGAAGTAAATAATTCAGTTTCAAGTTTAAATGATGGTACAAGGTCTGATGGAACAATTGCAAGACAAACTACTAGTGTTTCAACAAACCCTAATTCGTATAAAAAGATCCACTGCTCATTAACAATTATCAAGGAGTGCTGATTTGCGTTTGTTTTGCTGGTCTTAAATAATAAACCAAAACCCTAAAGGTTTTGGTTAATACTGCTACTGTTGCTACAAGGTATAGACGCATTCAAGTTTATTGATTTTTTGAATTATGAAGACTCAAGAAAAGTAGTAGCAAGATAGGGCTATTGGATTTTGTTAAGGAAGAAGGTTTAAAGGCACAAAGCCACAGCAGGTATTGTGATTCACAATGATCGACAAGAAGTTACCATAACAGGTTGTCAATTAAAAGTACACAGAACTTTAGCCAAAGATGTGTTAAAGAAAGAAGCAGAATCTTGTTCTCTATTCATCCGCGATACACCAAAGGAAACGAAGGAGAAGAAGGTTGCTGTTTTCAGAATATTGAACAGTAAGGAATTCGGTTTAAAAGGGGTTCTTTGATTCATGGTGTTGTTTTAGTCAGAAGGTCAACACAAGGGTTTTATGCAGAATACGAATCTAAGTGTACCCTTTTTAGGGTTTTGTTACTTGTGTTTCACGAAGTTCTTTTCAAGGTATATTCTTAATCATGATGGTGGTGTGCCTGATTTGGGTTTATGATAAAATAAGCAGTTACTATTGTTTAAAGCAGTTTATACTGCTAAGGTATTCGTGTTAGTGCTGCTTGGATTTTTAGGGTTTATATTGTGTCTGTTGTTTGTTGCTTTGATGTTAGAAGGTCAAGACTTGTCGAAGGCTGCATGGTATGGTTATTGATGGTTCTATTTTCAAAAGACATAAGGTATTGTTTGGTCTTCATTAACGATCAACAGAGCAGCAGGTATGTTCAACTATAAAGCTTTACTTTAAAACTATGATTCTGGTATGACGATGGAAGAAGGATGTTGCTTGATTTGTTTTTAGAATTCGTCATTGAGTATGAAGCGTTAAGAAGGAAATATTTATTCTTCGGTGTGGATTTAGAATGGGATCTGCTTTAATGTAAAATCTCTAATTTTTAGGGATTGTTTTTTTATTTCCCATATTAACTTCGTGTTTGTTGTACATGGGTATATTAGTGATGCTGCTGGATATGGATATGATCTTATTGGTTGATTCGTGATTGTGTTATATTTAATACTGCCAATGAGAAGTTTGTACTGCCAGTTGACTATTAGTGCTGCTAAAAGAAGATTAATGTTGCCAATAGGAAGATAGTGCTGCTCGACATAGTTTCAACTGCTAGTTGTGTCCGATATCGGACAACACATGATTTGTTCTCGATTAGATAAGGCAATCTCAGACAGAACAAGATTGGATATAAGGTATATACATCTATTTGTATTTGGTTTTCAATAGAGATTGGAAAATTTATAAAAATGGTTATCATGTTTATATTGTTTGAGAGATAATTTTGCTCCAAACATGGTTACTACTACTTGACAAAAGTTAATACTGTTAAGGTATTTTTACTACTGCTCAACCATTAGTGTTGCTCTTCATTGTTACTGCTGCTTAGTATCGATTACTACTATTAGTCATTTTTCAAACCTAATGCGGAATTAGTGCTGCTCTTCATGGATGGTACTACATGGTATTCGTTACTACTGTTGGTTGGTTATTCGTATAGTTCTTATGGTTGATTCTATTACTTTTGGTCAAGAGATGGTTAACATATTGGTTTTAGGGAAGCATATGATAAAATGTTTAACCATTTGGATATGTTACATGCACCACTTGAGGGGAAGGTTTTGATTCTTACTACTGCTAAGTCGTTATTACTACTACTAGTTTAAGTTTCTACTGTTTGAATTCATTATTCTTATTGTGCGTCATGGAGGGTAATTTGAGACATTGGAAAGCTTGGATTAGAAATGTGATATATGGTTTGTAGTTGTAAAGATCAAAGTTGCAGATATTCACAGGTCCCCTATTGGATTATGAAAAAAAGGGGAAGATATTACAGAGATATATGATATGTAACTTATTAAATGTGGTGGCATGGAGATGTCAATTTAAGGGGAAGATTGTTTCATTCATGGAAGATCAGGATATGGAAGATCAAGATGTTTGTTTTGTCATCATCAAATAAGGGAAGATTGTTAGGAATTATATTGATTTGATGATACAAAACAATGATACAAAACAATGAAACAAGAATGAAACAAAAGGAAAACAAAAGGATCAAAGTCGTCAAGATTGGAATTCTACAAAGATGGAGGATTCTAGAAGATTTGGTCAAAGATATGAAGATAAAGATTAGGAAGATTTAGTTTCCTAAATACAATTAGTTTTCCTTGTAAGTCTAGATTGGACTCTATATATAAAGAGATCCCTAGACAATGTTTTTGTGTGCCTGGTACAGTGTAGACGTCTAATGGTGTGGTGTAGCCTCAAGGTCGAATTGACCCTGTTACTAGTTAGAGTAACCGATCTATACTGATCATATAGTATTTGGGGTTGTGTATGAACGTATGAATATAAAACCTTGTTAAAAATAACATTGTTTTTATTATTATTCCGCTGCGTATACAATCTTTGTTATTTTTATTAATCCTAGATGAGTTCTAAATAAACTCGAGCTTATAATGATCTCCATAATTGGTGAACCTGACGTGAATGGTACTGTGAATGGTACTGAAACCATTGGGTTTAATAAGTCCAAGGTGGAGTGTTACAACTACCACAAAAGGGGACACTTTGCAAGGGAGTGCAGGGCTTCAAGGAACCAAGAAAACATGAATAAGAAGAACACAAGAAGGGTTGTGCCAGTGGAGACAACTGCTTCCAATGCTTTGATCTCATGTGATGATCTTGGTGATTATGATTGGAGTGATCAAGCAAAAGAAGGTCCAACTAACTTTGCACTCATGGCTTACTCTTTTACAAGTTCTAACTCTGAGGTATCTACTGATTCAAACTGTTCATCATCTTGTTTGAAAAATTTTAAACTTCTTAAAGAACAAAATAAACAACTGTTAAAAGACTTAAGGACATCTAAGATAAATGCTATTACTTATAAAACAGGTCTAGAGTCTGTAGAAGCAAGACTTCTAGTTTATAAAAAAATAAGTCTGTTTATGAAGAAGATATCAAGCTCTTAAAACATGAGATTTATTTAAAAGAAGTAGCCATTACAGAGCTTAGGAGAAAGTTGGAACTGGCTCCAAAACAAAAAGATGAAATTCAGCTAACAGTAGAAAAACATGAGAATTCATCTAAAAGCTTAAGCAAACTAATAGACTATCAGATAGTTGATAAGTGCAAAACAGGTTTAGGGTATAATGCTGTTCCACCTCCCTATACATGAAACTTTATGCCTCCAAAACATGATTTGTCATTATCTGGTATAGAAGAGTTTATAAATGAGCCTACATTTAGTGAGCCTACAGTTAAGAAGCATGTAGTTGAGACTAGTAAAGCTAAGGCTAGTGCAGACAAACCTAAGATTGTCAAGAAGAATAATGGAGCTCCAACTATTAAGGATTGGGTATCTGATAGTGAGGATGAAGATGTACCCCAGGCTAAGAAAGAGAAGAAAACAGTTAAGTCTAGTTTTGCTAAAATAGAGTTTGTTAAATCTAAAGAGCAAGTAAAATCTCCTAGGAAAACAACTGTTAAACAAGGTAATCAAAATAGGCTGAACACACATAGTCCTAGAGGAAACCAAAGAAACTAGAATAACATGATGTCTCAAAGATTAGGAAGTAATTTTGAGATGATTAACAAAGCTTGCTATGTGTGTGGGAGTTTTGAGCACCTGCAGTATAATTGTGATAACCATCAAAGACAGTTTAATAATAAAAAGATGGTAAAACTAGTATGGAACTATACTCAAAGGGTGAATCACCAGAATTTTTCTAGAATGACTCACCTCAGTCCTAAAAGGAACATGGTTCCAAAAGGAGTATTAATGAGGTCTGGCCTAGTATCACTTACTACTGCTAGACCAGTTAATACTGCTCAACCCAGAACAACAGTGAATAGTGCAAGACCAATGACAAACATTTTTAATAAAGCATATTTAACTGTTAGAAGGCCCATTAACAACAAAACAACAACTAAAAACAGTAATTTTAATAAGAGGGTTAATACTGTTAGTGGAAAGAATGTTAATACTGCTAGGCCAAAAGCAGTAGTTAATACTGCTATGCCAAAAGCAGTACTTAATGCTGTTAAGGGAAACCAGGTTAATGCTGTTAAGGCCTCAGCTTGTTGGGTTTGGAAACCAAAGAATAAAGTGATAGACCATGTTTCTAAATACAACAGTGCATCAACCATTCTGAAAAGGTTTGATTATATTGATGCACAAGGCAGGTCCAAGTCAGTGATGGCTTGGGTTCCCAAAAGAGACTGATTTTCTTACCACATGTGCAGGGCAATCCACAAATGGATTTACAGGACCAAGGAGTGATTGACAGTGGATGCTCAAGGCACATGACAGGGAACATGTCCTATCTTACTGACTTTGAAGAAATTGATGGAGGATATGTTGCCTTTGGAGGTAACCCCAAAGGAGGGAAAATCACAGGCAGAGGTACAATTAAATCTGATAATTCAGATTTGGAGAATGTGTATTTTGTAAGAGAGTTACAGTTTAATCTCTTTAGTGTCTCACAAATGTGTGACAAAAAGATTAGTGTTCTCTTTAATGACATTGAATGTATTGTTTTATCTCCAAACTTTAAGTTAACTGATGAAGTTATGTTTACTAAAATACCTAGAAAAACAATTATGTATATGTTGAATTTAAAAGAATATTTTTCCTAAAAGAGGTCTAACTTGTCCTTTGTAAAAGCCACATCTGATGAATCTAAACTTTGGCATAGGAGACCTTGGACACAATAAATAATCAAAACTATGAATAAACTGGTTATGAGAAAATATTGACAGATGTTTACCTTTAAAACTTTTTGAAAATGATCAACCTATGTTGCTTGTGAAAAGGGAAACAACATAGGCTTCTTGTATGTCTAAATAGTTATTCATATCAGCAACCTTTACATATGTTACACATGGATTTGTTTGGTCTAACATTTGTAAAAAGCTTAATGAAAAAGGATGTATTCCTATTGCCACCGAAGATTAAACGTAGGGTTTAGTTGGGTTTTCTTATTAGCTACTAAGGATGATTACAATGACATACTTAAGCCTTATAACTTGTAGAAAATCTAATAGATCAAAGGGTTAAGGTAATTAGGTATGACAATGGAACTGAGTTCAAGAATAAGGAGATGAATCAGTTTTGTGAGAGAAAATGTATTAAGAGAGAATTTAGTGTAGCTAGAACTCCTCAACAAAATGGAGTAGCTGAGAGGAAAAATAGAACACTAATTGAGGCTGCTAGGACAATGCTAGCTGTCTAAGCTACTACTACTTTTTGGGCTGAAGCATTTAATACTGCTTGCTATGTGCAAAATAGGTATTAGTAACTAAGCCTTATAACAAGACCCTTTATGAACTTTTTCTTGGTAGAAAACTAGCTTTAAGATTTATGAGACCATTTGGGTGTCTTATTACAATTCTAAATACCATAGATCACTTAGGCAAATTTGATGGTAAGGTTGATGAAGGATTCCTTGTTAGGTACTCAATCAATAGTAAAGCATTTAGAGTATTCAACAGTAGAACTAAGATAGTTGAAGAGAACCTGCATGTTCAATTTAGTGAGAATACAACTAATATTGCAGGAAGTAGACTAGATTGGCTTTTTGATATTGATGCGCTAACAATGTCAATGAATTATAAACCAGTTATTGTAGG
>BQNB010208431.1:0-10409 GCA_026074375.1 Tanacetum coccineum
GAATAAATCAGAACTTTTGTAATATTTTTTTTTTAACTCCTACTTTGTGCATACAAATTAAAAAAAAAAAAAAAAAAAAAACCAAAATTGGGCTGGCCCAAAATAGGGCAGCCCGTTACTGTAGCAGCAGTCAAAAACGCCGTCGTTTCCTTCACCTATTGTGTATATTAGTAATGTTTATGAAGTGTGCCTTACTTATTTTTTTAACAAAATTTAATAAATACTAAAACTAAACATTTATTAAAATTTCAAAAAACATATTACATTTAAAATTAAAAACATAACATATAAAAATAATAATTTATCCGTCTCCACGAGAAAGGTGTTCCACCAAATCAACACAAAGTTTCGTAGCATTTTATTTGCCTTATCACTCGTGGGTTCAGACGAGTTCATCCTCACGATGTCTTTCTCCGAATAAAAATTTGGGAGATATTGCCACTTTTTTGTCTTTTCAAATCATATTATGTAATATGACGCAAGTGAACATCATATTCTTTATTTTATCCAAATAGATAAGCCATGTGAGATTTTTTTTATTACATTCCACATTTTTTTAGCACAATAATTGCTCGTTCCACGTATTTTCTCACTGCTTCTTGCGCTTGCTTATACCGTATTCATTTTGCATCATTTGGATGTGAAATCGCCTAGTGTCGCTCATTCCGTATATATCCAGTCCACAAGATAATATCTCCATTTATGATCTTCGCCGTTAGCCACCAACGTAACCTCTTGTACTTTCCCGTCTTTGAGATTGTTGAATAAAAGAAGATTGATATATAACGTTGATTTCGTTGTTCGATCCACCCACACCAAAAAAGCATGTCAGATCCATAAGAGCCCTAGGTATGGTAACGTCGAGCTCGACGTTATGCCTAGGTGGCACCGGTGTTGCCGGCGTTACTATACCGCCCTCGACAAAAACCCAACAGCGCTGGGCTGGGATTTATCCCACCAACGCATAACGCATTTTCCTTTTTTTCTTTTTTGCGTTTTTAATGGTTTTATGGTGTGTGTGCATGTGTTGATTTTTGTGTGTGTGTGTGTGCGTGCGTGCGTGCGTGCGTGCGTGTGTGCGTGTGTGTGTGTGTGTGTGTGTTTTTGTGTGTGTGTTTTTGTGTGTGTGTGTGTGTGTGTGTGTGTGTGTGTGTGTGTGTGTGTGTGTGTGTGTGTGTGTGTGGAGTGTGTGTGTGTGTGCGTGTGTGTGTGCGTGTGTGTGCGAGCGTGTGTGTGCGAGTGTGTGTGTGTGTGTGTGTGTTTTAGCGTGTGTGCAGGCTGGGAAGGAAGAAGACGGATGTTTTTTTGTTTTTAAAAAAAATGGCTAAAGTTGGACTAAGAAGTGGGCTTTCTTGTGTTATTCTATATGAGTTCTTTTTAATATATATATATATATATATATATATATATATATATATATATATATATATATATGAGGCTAACTATGACTGGATTAATATGAAATAGTGACTCAACGCCACCTCAACGATGACATGGCACACACAAGACAATAATTTTTAATAATTTTTAATCATTTTCGGATTTATAATTATTTTTGGATTAAATTTCAAATTTTCGGATTTATATTTATTTTTGCATTAAATTTTGAAAATTTTTAAAAAATATTGGCAATGACAAGGTTTGAACTCATGACCTATAGTTAATATCTAATCATGTTAACCAACTGAGTCAAACTACCATTTGTGTTTTACTATCCAAAACTATAATAATATCTTCTAAAAAAACCATTTTGATATCTTTTGATTTAAAAATTATATTAAGATATACTCAAAAATTATATGGCATAAAATATACTCCCAAATTATATAATATATCTTTAAAAAAAACCTGATATCTTTTGATTTAAAAAGATATATCAAGATATACTATCAACATATACATTACTATAATGGCATATTAGTAGATGACCATAACTTTTTGCTTCTATATTGTAGGTTGATGTTACTACGTGATGGGCAGATGGCCACAACTTTTGGCTTCTACATCAAGATATATTTTACTATAATGGCGTGATTAATTTAATTGAAGCTGTGTAGCCACAGAATCCAACTCAAAACTATAATGGCGAGTATATATAATGGTTAATTTTTGAGACGTTATTTATGACGTGCTGAGTTGAATAAATTTCTTATTGATTAAATTTTAGAAAAAACAAAAAGAAGCTTGAAGAACTTTTGCATTAATGGTCTGAGTGGCATGTACAAGAATACTCTTCATCTGACGTATATCTTGCTTTTAATGTGTACATCAAGATATACATCAAGAATGTAGTGGTTTGCTTTTTGTATGATCATATTGATGTTAGGTTATTGCGCTTTGTGTTGATTGTGTATATTTAGATTTCATGTTTTGAATGTATTGATGGTAGATGCGTTATCCATGGCCTTGTGATTGATGATTATTATTGAATAATTTGGATGATGGTTTACTTGCTACTAAATTTGTTGTATTTTCCTATTTTGTTTTATTTTAGTTGAAAAATGGTCCTAGCATACTACGGCATGATCATGTCGTTCTTGTCCGGTGGTTTTCGCATAGTAACGGTTCAGTCACTAGCAGAGGGAATGGTAAGGGAGAATGTATGTTTAATCTCTCTTTTTTAATTATTTTTTATTGATGTTTATACACATACAGGAAGTTCAAAACTGATGTTTTGAATGCACGTAGGAGCATGAGCAGGTGATCATTAGTTTGATATTATGTTTACTGTGAATAACTGAGGAAAACTTATACAAATTCCTATATAATATCATTCTTGCATGTTTCTGGTAGTGCACAAGCAGCTTTGAGTTCATCTAAAGGCGGTGGCTATGGATTTGCCGAAAAGGTTAGTTTTTGTTATTTTATAATTACTTTTTATTGAGGTTTATACACATACAGGAAGTTGGAAACTGATGTTTTGAATGCACGTAGGAGCATGAGCAGGTGATCATTAGTTTGATATTATGTTTACTGTGAATAACTGGGGAAAACTAATACAAATTCCTAACATGAGTTGTTTAATGTTTATGCTACTCAATTGGTTGAGAAAGAGCACTCTCGCTGTCATTCATTTCTCAGGAATGATAAGGTATGCATTTTATCAGTTATACCTATATTAATAAAAAAGCTTCATTAAATCTTATGAAGCCGAATAATCAAATCCTCTTCTTGATCTGATATATTTCCTCTTTTGATGTTTAGTCTTAGATAATTCAACCATCTCAGTCTACAGCTCTTTCCACACCTTTGTAAACCTAAAAACCGAATAATATAATTTGACTACATGTAACTTATTACATACTTACATGTACGTGTTAAAGTTTTATAATCATACCTGGAAGATAGCAAAATGTTTTGAGTCGCCTGGGAGAATCTTTACATTATGTTTATGGTTTGTCAATTTGGCTTACAATCATTCTTATTTGTAACAGTAGATGGATATCAATGAAAGGCTTGTGTATCTTCTGTTGAATCCGCTGATCAATCATGCACAAAAGGATCTCCCAATGACTATTTATGAAAGTGGTATGTTTCCTAACATTTTACTTCTCAAACGCGTTATGTTTGATTATTCTTTGATTCAACACTACTGACACTATTGGTTTCTGCTGTCCTCGCCTTTAGGCTCCTGTGTAAGTGATAATAAGTTTTATTTTGTTCGTATTTATTCTATGCCCGATGATTATTTCTATCATATGGTTTCACTCAAAGGTTAAAGAGGGTGGTAGTCTACTATATGATATGTATTCTAGGCAGTAGACTTAGATCTTTGAACATGGTCGATCATATTGAATTATGATACTTATGATGACATGTGAAGCAAGATAACCAAAGTTTTATATTTAGTTGGCTGACAAAATCACACGCTTAAGCAGCTTTAAGAACATATTAGCTGTATTAGGAACATATTGGACATGAAAATACTTAAACGTATTAAGGATCCAACTAGCATATGTCGTTGACTAAGCTTATAAGTTGAGGTGCGTTAACTTATAAGGAATTAAGAATGAGTTTATCAAAATATTGAACAGACAGAAATACACCCACCCAGAAATAACTGAACAATACAATGACTCGACACTACCGAGATTAATAAAGGCAAACTCAACACACCTCTTATACTAAAACAACATTCAAAGCAACCCGCCCGATGTTAGAGATCCCCTCCGTCCGGTACGGGTTACGAAACAAGTATAAATATATATATATATATATATATATATATATACGTATATATATATATACGTATATATATATCAAAACTCAATATAACAACATGTTATAATCATATTACTTATCTTGATTCCAAGCTAAGAACACCAAGAACATCATCATCATCAAAATTTATTTTCACATAAAAAGCAATATCAATAACAAGGGTTTATTCAACCCATAACTTACCCAATTTCCATCCTTAATCATCATATGATCATATCTTGATCATATGATGAAAAGCCTTAATTTCTTTACACTTAATCTTCAATTAACCTTAACCCATATTATTAAATACCTCAATATAAGTTTTAGAACATCAATTACCCAAAACCTTCAATTTTGGGTATATAAACCCTAACTCATAATTCTTTAATTAACTCAATTAAGGTTACTTACTTGATGTAGGATCATCATTAAAGCTTATTCTTGCCATAGAACACATAATCCAATAAGGTTAATCCTCAACTTGATCTTCTTATTTTTCCCTCCTTTTTCTCTCCTTCTTGGGTCGACATATACCAGACACCACACACACTCTTGAATAAATGAGTGATGTTTAGAATTATCCAGGGAATTATAATTAAATTAGGTACTACTTTGCCTATTTGGCAACAATGGTCCTTCAAGTCCCTTTCCTTTATATTTGGCCACATTAACTTATATAGCTCATTTTCCACTTGACAACTTTAGTCCATTAAGTTTATTTCTTCTTAGTTGTGACACATGGTATTTTCTAAAACCATTACATAATATTAATACTTATAGTTTGACTACCGGGTTTGACTAGCCAATCACGTAACATCTTCAAACTTATAAAAGTCTTAGTCAAACTATTCCAATGGCATTCTTGTAATTAAATACTTATAAACCGGTTTTGGTGTGTTACAACTACACTACAACGGTTAGGTACACTTCCTAGGAAGATTGTAAAACTTCTGCGTTGCAACCCACCACAATATGTACATACACTGTTTTTATCTAATTTGACGGGCAAAAGTAGTTAAAAAGGGTAAAACTTTCTAGTAGTCAACATCTTAACCTAGAATATAGACTAAGCGGTTTAATGTGCGTGAATAGGGGTTGAGATTGAAATACGCAACCGTATGAATAAATTGAGCCTTGTTCGAGTTTTAGTTCACCATATTTAATCCTAACTATTGACCATCGATTTCTAGGCAAACATGTCATTTAGTATAAGTTTAGCTTTTAATTTTCCTTTAGATTACTTAGTTGCGTTAGTTTTGAATATAAAAAAACCAAAAACCTTTTATGATAACTAAGCATCAAATAAAACTTAATCGGCGCATTTCGAATTCATCACTCATTTGAAACGATACTCGGGAGATCGATACTTGCCAAGATACTTTTGTATTTAGGTTTGTATAATCGTTTCATTTTTATAAATAATTTTTGGTGATATAAAACGACAACATCAAAATGGCGCCATTTCCGAGGAGTTGGTGTACGATTTGCATTAGTTAAGTCGAGTTAGTGCCTTGGTATTTTTATTAAAAAAATTCTTCTTTTCCCTCTTAGTCTTTAATTCTATTTCTCTTATCCTCATATATTATTTAATTCTTCACTATGTCTTCTACTTTCCTATATCATTGTCATTATTGTGGGGGTTCTCATAATGGTGGAAATTTCCCCAGTTGCAGCATGGTCGAGTCGGGAAACAGGTTTGTCTATGATCAAAATCCCTATTTTTATCATGAAACATACAACTTCTTCAGCCAGCCCTCACAACACCAAATGGAGACATACTCGTGTGAGATTTGTAGAGGTAGTCCTCACTACGGTTTTGATTATCATACAGGGAAAACGCTTGTCTATGAGCAGGTTTTGTGTAACAATTAAAACTTTAGTTTTGACCAATATCCATATTATTCTCCGAGTCTACCACAATAGTTTTACTATTGTAAGGTCTGTGGAGGTATCCACTATAGTTCTGATTGTCAAACTAGGAACTCACTTATCTATTAGCCTAATCCATGTAACAATTATGACTTGCCTTATTTTGACCAACCTCTACAATACCATATTGATCACTCACCCCTTAAGGATTTATAATTTGAAAGACTTTCTAAACTTTTACAAATTGAAATTGATCATCTTCGGGAGGAAGTTCTTAGAACTCAAATGACCAATCTCCCTGTCGACCAATGATAACCTGAGGGGAGTGACAATGATACGGAGGTGATATTTGACGAGGAGTAATTTTTAAGACAACAAAGTACCGCTCATGTCACACCTTTGCCACTTGCATACACACCACCCTTACCTTGCCTAGCTACCATGGAGCCTTTAGACACCCTCTTAATAGGGGAGGTGAGGATATTAGCATTATTCCTGTAAGAGAAAATGACGAATTCATAAAGTCTAATGTTGATGATCTTGTCCCAATCCTAAGGACGTCTGAGGTGACATTGGTTAGTACTGATTTATAGTGTAATATGCCCCTTTATACACCACCCTTGCCTTGCCCTAATGTTTTGGGATATGAAAAGTTAGATATTGATTTACCGTTTGGAGAGGATTAATACCCTTTTAATAGGGGATATGGAAATTGACTTTAATCATCTTAGGGGTGTATAAAATCTTGGAAGATTTATAGCCGATGATCATGTACCAATCCCAAGGATGTCTGATGAACCTGTAGATAAACCTGATTTGATATCTAGATCTATTGAGACTAGTGACCTTCTTTTGGAGGAGCTCACCGCTGAGTTTGACCTAGATGATTCAATTCCAATAGAAATTGATGATGGGTATTACAATTCAGAGGGTGATATTCTAAAATTTAGAACAATTACTTATTGAAGATACATTTTCTAATCTTTCTCCAGCATTGTTTCCTAAAGAGTCCTCCCTGCTAGTTCCACCACTTCCTGATTTTAAGCTAACCTGCTTAAGAGAAGTGGAAAGATTTGATCCATTTTTCTCCCTGACACAGTCGGGTGATATGATGCGGATGATGGAGATACCCTTTGATGGATCTCTCCATGTGCCATTACCCCGTCAGGTGGCATACTCACCTAAGGTAGTGATGTATCGCTTTTACCATCCAAACTTAATACTAAGTGATATATGTGATTTTGAACTTAGTAGTAAGTAACCTTGAAGTCAAGCTAGAGACTCGAACAAAAACAAGCGCTTCTCGGGAGGCAACTCGTGTTTATTAAAATTATAATATTAGTAATGAATAAGTTTATATTAGTAGTAGTAATGAATAAGTTTGGGGGAGTCTTGTTTTCTTTGGTGCTTTGTGGCTTTTGCGTTTTTGCTCCTAGGATTCCCTTTGATCGAGAAGACTTTCATGATCGGTGTTATTGCTTTCCATCATTATCATTCAGGCTCCGATCTATCCTCACGTTCATACCAGGGGAGTCCTCAGTTTTGATTATTTATATCTTTTGATTTCCTTCAAGCATGCATTTTATTAATAATTAACTTAGGGATTGCATTAGTTACCTTCCTCACACTCAGAATTTTAAGCGTTGGTCTTTTATGTTCGTAAGTGCAGGGGTGGAACACTTTTGAACATTGAGACCAATGTTCAGTTCTAAGTGTAGGGGGTTTATATCAAAATGATCATACTTATGCTTACTTGTTTGCCCTCATGCAACCCTATTTTGACCAAAACTATGTTTAACTATGCCTAAAAAAATTAGACTATGCGTGATTGACTAGTCTTTTAGGCTAGAACTAAGGAGATCCTGACTCGACCAGAGTGTTGATCTGGCTATTCCCTTAACTTTTAGGCTAAGCTTCTACAAGTTATGCAAAATATAAATGCAAAATAAGGATTAGTTGGATATCTTAAGAGCTCATAAGTGTAATTTATGGCCTTTCCTCCCATAAGCTTCTAACCGGACTAATAAGTGCTTTTTTTGAAATTAGACAAGTTAGTGGCTTAACAACCCTTAAAAGTCCGTTAAAAATCTAAATTTTATGAAAAATCATTTTTATGAATATAAGTAGAATCCTGGTTCAAATTTATACTTAAATTTTCTAAAAAGATTTTTTTTTCTAATCGTCTCGTTAAAGTATGAGTATAATAAGTGTAAAAGTGAAAAATAATCACTTTTGAAAAAAATGAGTGAATGATGAATAAATGAAAAAAAATTATAAGTGAAAAAAAGTTATAAGTGAAAAAAAAGGTTAAAGTAAAAAATAAGCCTAAGTGTCATTGTTGAAAAAGATTAGCAGAAATCTCTTTTTCTGAAATTTAAATATATTTTTGAACTAGAACTCGCCAGTATAAATGTGGATAAATTGTTTCGACGACATGATATGAAACTTGAAAATTATAATAAGAAAAATATACGTTTTAAGTTGCGGTCTATCTAAATGAAGTATTAGTTTAACGGGATTTCCAATAAATTCAAAATTGATTGTCCGGTCAGTTCCGATACTATTCTCTCTGGGGTGTCAAAATCCTAGTCACCTAAGTCAATCGGTTGGGGGTGTCAAAAGCTCATAAGTGTAATTTGTGGCATTTCCTTCCATAAGCTTCTAACTGGACTAATAAGTGCCCTTTTTTGAAATTAGACAAGTGAGTGGCTTAACAACCTTTAAAAGTCCGTTAAAAATCCATATTTCATGACAAAATAATTTTTATTAATGTGAATTGACTATGTTAATAAGTAGAGTCCTGGTTCAACTTTATACTTAAATTTTTTTTAAATATTTTTTTTCTATATCTCGTTAAAGTATGAGTATAATAAGTGTAAAAGTGAATAATAATCACTTTTAAAAAAATAGTGAATGATGAATAAATGAAAAAAAATTATAAGTGAAAAAAAAGTTATAAGTGGAAAAAAGGGTTATAAGTAAAAAAAAAAAGCCTAAGTGTCATTGTTAAATAAGATTAGTAGAAATCTCTTTTTCTGAAATTTAAATATGTTTTTAAACTAGAACTCGTCAATGTAAATGTGGATAAATTGTTTCGACCATATGATATGAAACTTGAAAATTAAAATAAGAAAAATCTACGTTTTAAGTTGCCGTTTAATGGGAATTCTAAGAAATTCGAAATCAATGGTCCGGTCAGTTCTGATACTATTCTCTCTGGGGTGTCAAAAGCCTAGTCACCTAAGTCAATCGGTTGGGATGTGCTGAGAAGAAAGTCGCTACATGGAATGATCTCCCCTTCGAATCTTAGTTCTTGGAAAAGTTGTTAAGCCTAGTATCAAATTTAGAGGGATTACAGCTTTCGTAAAATGTCGATCGGATGGTCCAAATTTCAAAATGAGCACATTCACACCAATAAATAATAAGCTACTGAGTAGTGTTAGCATTTTATACGTACTTTTGCACAACGTTAATAATTGTACAAGCTTAGTTTGGGATTAGTAAAAAGAGGATGACGATTATTATCTCCTGGAGGCACCCAGTTTACGTGCTTCCCATTCTTTAAGCTTTGTATATATCTTTATAATAAATTCAAGCATAGCGGGTCACAAATAAAGTTAAAATTATTTATTAAGAAATAAGGGTCAAAATGGGTGCTATCGAATTAAATGATTTTTACTTATGTCCCCTAATTAATTATTTATCTGTTCTTGTTTGATGTGGATGAAAATCGTGTTTAAACTTAAACGTATGTAAAAATAGTTGCTTGGGGGCAAACAACACCTAAGTGTATGGGTATTTGATATTCTCTAATTTATACATATATTTAAAGTTAAAATTCCCTCATTTACGGCATAATAAATAGCAAAAATATGAATTTTAAGCGCATATATTTTTAAAATGTGTTATTTATTATTGTAGGTACGAAACAAGCACATTTGAGCAAAAGTACGGGATTTGAAGCATTTATTTAAGATTATCGAAGACTCAGAAAATGCCCGAAGATTTGAACCGAGCTAGGCCCGAGATAAGTTCAAAACCCACACGAGACCCATTTGATACTTCTTATGTTAGAGCACTTTTGGAAAAGCTGGTCCAACTTCATGCCTAGATTTTTTAGGGTAAAAGCTATAAAATAGCCACGTACTTTCAATTTTGTGCCGACTTGATACACTTATTTTTTTTATTCAATGACTTCAACAAGGTACATTCAATGTGTGACCTACACATTATGCAATAGTACAAGGCGTCGAATATAGGCGTGACGCGAGATGAGACGTGGAAAGTCACGATAAGACGCACTAAGGCGTAAGACGTGACGTCTTTTTAGGTTCAAC
>BQNB010208432.1:0-10408 GCA_026074375.1 Tanacetum coccineum
ATTAGGCATATTTAGAAGGAGTCATTTAGTCAAATCTATATATTTCAATATATAGAAGTTTAAAAAGACCATGAATACCCCTCTATAAAAGAATGTTGAATTTTTAGAGTGTCTAAATTGGTAAATTTACCCACAAAACTTCTAAAAGAAGCCTCTTAAATCTCTAATGAAAGAAGACTTTTTCCACAACTTCCCATGTAAGTCTCTAATTTTTCGGCCCAACCTCCACCGGTTCTAACGCAACCATTTTCATCCTCCCTTATACCATTCTTTATCAAACCTACACCCAATATCATTCACCATCCCTTAATCGCCATCATCATCATTATTAGAAAAAACTAAATATTTGCTTCTTCTCAATCTCAACTATCTTGAGAGATGTAATTTCTTTATATTCTTCTTCTCAATAACTTAGATATCAATTTGTGTTACATTTGATTTAAAATCTATGTTAACTAATCTCGATCACCAAATAGTTATTTAAAAACCGTGATTTGTTTTTTTGTTGCAGAGATGAATACCATCTAATAAAAAGGTATGAATGTTACTTTCTGAAATTGTAATGAAATCTTGAGTTGAATCTGTAACGAACTGATGGCGAAATAATATCACACCATCTGTAAATGTACCTAAATTCGTTATAAAGTGATATTTTTTATCCATCGTTTTTATTCATCACCCTCAATTATATATTAACGATGTTATATGGATTTGTTTTTTTTCTCTATTGTATTTAGTTTGTTCCTGGTGGATGAAGATGAATAATTGGCTAAAACATGGACCATAAAGAGCAAAATAAAAATAAAAATTGACAGCTCGAGTCGGTTTGATAAAAAAGGTAAACAATTTTTCTTTGTCTGCAGGAGTTTTTGTTTATGATACATTTGTGAATTTGCTCCTCAATATGCTCAATTATATGACACTTTGTGTGTTTTTTTCTTTATGCAGAATTTTGGATCATTCTATGTTTCTAATCTGATTGAGTCGCATGGTTAGCATGCTTTCCCCTAAGTTTGTGGCACGCTTATATACATGCATATTACATGTTTGTTGAATCGATAAGGTTTATCGAATATTTTGTTTAATGGCTTTTTAGTTTGTTACAGATAGTTTAGTGCAATGACTTACAGTAATTCAGAACCAACACAAATCCTATGTACGGCACAAACATGTTTTATGTAAACATTTTAATTAATTATTTATGTTGATTAAGCGAGTTTGCGTCATTTTATAATCATTTTGGTTGGAGGGTGCACAAGCCATTGGAATCGGACAGGAGGCCAAAAAGGTAACCTGCAGAGTTGTACAGTAAGGCAAATGAAATCTTAGAGTGAGTTTAATAAGTCTTTGTAAATACAATAATGCTTTAAACATCTTAAATGTTTTTACATCTTCTCATCAATGGTTCTCTAAATCGATTACATGTAACATTTTAAAGCAAAAAGTAAGATAATTCCACCACACTTTTAGGTATAGTACAATAGTTTTACTTGAATATACGTATTTTTAAATGGACATCATCAACTGCTTCATAAGTAGTTGGATCACTCTTAATTTCTTTATGGATTGAATTATATTAAGTTAAATAATCTAGCTTAATTCGTTTATCATATAATTTATTGTCATTGTATTCTGTAAGAAAGAAATTAGAGCAATGATGATCCCTTTATATAAAGAAATGATACTGAATGTGGTTTATGATATAATTTATATGTTCTTCATCTCAATTTTCCATTGAATGTAAGTTTCCTACATTATGCAGGCTCCTCTTATCTTTTACTTCATTTTTTTAAACCTTATGTATGTTCACGATTTAGATATCCATGTTTTTAGTACTAAGCATTTATTTTGTGTTTGAAATTATTTGCTTTTTAATTATTAGAGTGAAATGCATTTTTTTAGTTGGGTTGCTTTGAACAACCTTAAACAGTGGTTCTTGATTCAATTGGGGTCTCGAATGTCATACTTACAGAACCAAAACATATGCAAGCAGTGTAATTTTGTAATTCCTTAGTAACATTGGTGACTTTGAAAACAGAAAGCCACAAGGGATAATTTGCTCATTTTATATTGCAAGAAAAATAAGGGCAAGTAAATAATATATGCCATTTCATTACTAATCAGATATGACTTTGAAAACGGGAAGCCATAAGGGTTAACTTACAAAGCGTTTGGGTAAACCATATAAGCTTATTGTGAGATGGTAATAAGTACTTTTGGTGAGATGGTAAGCATGTGGGTGGCCTTATTGTACATTTCAAATGGGTCTTATAAACCAAATGGGATTGGGAATGATTCTTTAAGGAGGTTAATAAGTGGTGCTCTTGTAAGGGCGGTTTCACAAACATGTGTTGCTCCGTTAGAGACGCGTAAGACCCATTTGATGGTAGGGAGTTATGGGCATTCTACTAATGAAGTTTCTCAATATATTATGCAGACTAAAGGTTGGACTGGTCTTTTCAGGGGTAATTTGGTCAATGTCATTTGTGTTGCTCCAAGCAAAGCAATTGAGGTATAACAACATTTTACCATTTGATCTTCATATATGAGTGTTTGACTAAGTTTGGCTATGTGTCGATTAGTGATTCTTGAGTTGTATCCAAACACTAAAAAAGGTTACAAATAGTTTTATCCTTATTATTTCATGTTCTATTTCCAATTGATCAAGGTAATGTATCATGTTCTATCTTTTATCATGAAATTCAAGTGATAAGTCTCTAATTTGATTTAATTGATATTCAAATGATTATAACTCTTTTTCTTACTTATTAATGAACGGTCATCTTTATACCACCAAAACTTTTATTTTCTACTTTTGCAATTGTCGATTAGTTTATTAAAAGTTAGGATGACTTATTTCCTGTTTTATTTTGCAGGTACACATATCAATTCATCAAGAGAAGTAAAAAGATCAAATGTATTCACCAACCAATCTTTTACTTTCACTTATGAATTGACATATTTGCTTCCTTATTTGCTTAACATATGGATTATTGGCTATCTGCCACATCTACATTGCTATATTTGCTTCAGAAGAGTTAAATTCCAGCTAGACATAAAGTACCGCCACCATAAATATTAACGAGAATGGTAAATACTTCTCTTTACTAACTGTTACTCAACTATCACTCCCATATTTTCAACATATAGGACGTTTATCTTCTTACATTCTTTATACGTGTAATTGCATAGTAAAATGTGTTTGAAAGTAAACAATTTCTATTGTTGTATGGTTACATAAATCGTCGTTGTATGATTTAGTGCGTCAGGTGGAGGCTAAGTAGCCATATTTACTCTTAAGGCAAAAACTAACCACATTTGTTGAGAAAATCTATCAAATTATTTGTAAGAACCGAAAGAAGGATTTGTCATCACTTCTCTCTTATTGCATTCAGGTATGATATGTTTGAGCTAGGGCTTTCAATCAATGTATGTTCACATACCAACTTATATTCTTGTGTTGTTGTTTAGCTTAATAAGCGAGTTGAGATCATATCCCATGATCAAGGTTATACGACTATGTCATCTTGTGTTTCTTTCACTGATGGAGGGTGTCTAATAGGCGAAGGTGCAAAGAATTTGGTTGCTACAAACCCCCTTAACACCATATATGGTTCGTATGTTATACCTTTGGTTCTTTGATTTTAGAACTTTCGATTTCGTAACTTCAAGTTCTAAGAGAATATATCGTTATGGGTTGTTTGGGATTGCTTGCTAAAGCTACTTAATTGCTTATTCCCTAATAATAGGCACCTTTAAATAAACAGTCCTAGTGACATAATCACCATGTATTATTATATATATTGTTAAATGCTAAAATTTCCCTTTTCAGATGCGAAAAGATTGATTGGAAGGAGATTCAGTGATGCCAAAGTTCAGGAAGACATGAAAGTTGTGGCCTTTTAAAGTTATAAATGGGACTAATAAAATTCCCAAGATTTTAACAGCGTATAAGAATGAAGTCAAGGAAATTTCTAGAGAAGAAATTTCATCCATGATTCTTTCAAAACTAAAAGAAATTGTAATGAGATATTGTTAAAATGATTATGTCAAGGGGTATTATACAATGTTTAACTTTAAAGAAAATAAAAAGTATCTGTTGAAAATGGCCAATGGTCCATTTCTTTCAAACATTAGTGAGTTTGGAGCACGCCACAGTCATGGAGTCGTTGACAGCGGTGACGACCATCGGTGCTTTAGGGCCGCTATAACTCATTTGCTCTTATTTATGTATGTTCACCTACCAACTTATAGTTCCAATAGTTCCGATTGCTGCACAATTTATGCACAGTAAAGCTGTTTGAAAAGATAACTTTTAAATTATATTTTAGATATTGTAACTCATTTGCTTTTCTTATAGTTCTCAATTGTTGGAGTAAAAAAAACCTATGTTTCTTGGTTACCCATGTTAATGGTGGTACATAGCTTCATACTTGAAATTATCATGGTGAGTAATATTCTTGCAGTTTCTATATCTCAGGTTATGGTCGTCAATTAAAGGCACCCTCACGAAGGTAGAAGATGATTTTGGTCATCAACTAAAGTTACATTCATTAAGTTATTAGTTTTATCTCCTTTCTAACTTTCAGAATTAATTAATTATATGTGTGACATACAATGTAAATGTGTAAAAGGAAACTACAATCATTCATTTTGCACCTAATAAAGGGAAAAAGATACATGTTTGATGTAATGTAAATGAAAATCAATGCAAGTTTATCTTTGATCTTAATAAATAAACATGTTATTGTTGTGTCACTGTCAACTATGTTATACTTTATCTTTGATCTTAATAATTAAACATGTTATCCTTATTTGTTGAGATTCGAGTGACATATATAAAACCTGTAACATTATTTGGTAATCAATACTTGATAGTTATAGTTCACTGATAAATCTATCATTTAGTGATATGTTATACGATTGTTTTCAGGTTCATGATGTCCTAAGGTTTTTTATGACGAATAGTGCAAAAGGGTGTCAGGTATGTTGTAAGTTGTAACTACCTATCACTAAGACATTGACGGGTTTTCATGTGCTGACATTATTCTTTTACAATTTCTTTTATTTATTAATAAGGTTGCTAAAAACGTTTAAAGTCAACCCAATCTGACCCATTTGACCGATGCCATAAATTACATGCTTTTCCTTTGTGTAAAGCTCAATTTAGGCATTGGTAGTGGCAACCCAACATGATGGAATTGTTATATTTAAATTAGAAAAATGAAAAAAAATGTGCATTACACAAGTCTTAAACTATATGTGAACTCTTTATGGGTTTCAACCTTTTTTATCATATAAAGAATTGGCCAAAGAATTGGCAAAAGAATTTGCCAGCGGACCACAAAATGAATTTCTATTACTGTTTATAGCATTTATATGTCTTTTTTGTTTTACATGTGTCTTCTTAGAGGTGCCCAAAATTATTTGGTTTGTTTAATGGAAACAAGTTGTTAACGATTGTAAGTTTGTAACTATGGGTCAAAATGGGCCAGGTGAAGCAAAAAAAAGATGTTTGGATGGAAAGAGGTATTAACTATGGGTCAAATTATTACAGGTCAAATCCATAGAAGTTCACAAAAGCGGATACATATATGGAGAAATCTCTCTATTTTTCTTAGATCTTACTAATTTGTTTTAAGATGGTGTTGATGCATCACAAGTGCAAGCAAATGATGACTTAGTTAAACATAATATAGCAGCTAAATTGTTGTGACTTGGTTAATATTAAGGGTTTTGCTAACCACAACCCTTTTTATAATTAACAACAAATATTCCATGTTTAACAACACTTGATACGGTATTTATATACACTTATTTGTTAGGTAGTAAATGAGCTTACTTTTTTATGCATCTATAATCCATCAACAACTCAAAGCTTGAGTACTTTTTGGTTTGTGATCAACTCTTTGATAAGTTATTGCAATGGGTCTTTAGGTTGGATACGTTACAAGCTATTCAACTATCAATTAATAAGCTTACCATGTTTGTTCGTATATGTTGAAAAAACCTATTTGCTATTTGTTGAATACGAAGGAAAACTTTGTGCGGATAAGACAGAGAATAAAAAATTAGTTACCGTCATGGATCAAGTATTAATACACTTCTTGCTAATCATCTTGGTGCTCCAATACATCTAACTTTGATTTCACATATATATTTTCTATTCATACCTTGATGAATGATGACGATCTCTTCATATTTCACATATATTTACTATTCATACCTTGCTGAACGATGTCAATCTCCTCATAACTCACATATATTTTCTATTTATACATCTAATATATCATTTATTTACATGATATAAAAAATAGATATTTTATATAAACACTATTCAACTGTTGCAGATTCAGGCGCCGTGAATATTCAACGCACAAAAAATTCCAAAACCAAGTTTCCTAAAAAAATACTGAAACATGTTAAAATAAGCTATGAGATTTACACAAAATATGATCAACCAACATTGTAAACAAATAAATTTAAATATGTAACATAACATAGTAATACTTTGAATATGAAATATTCAACATAAGTAAACGCATTCTCAACAAATAAATGTACATATGTAATAAAGAACTACTTTGTCTAACATTTTATCCTTTATATTCATTACATATGTGTTAAGATGTAGCCATAATCATAACGTAACCTAACAAAATAAACGGACTACACACCGATACCAATAACCCTGGTAGAAAGCATAGAACACGCTACAAATCGACAATGCATTGACACTAAAGACATAACCTATCGGAATCTAAAAAAACACCTCTAGGGTCACATAATCCAACCGAGTGGTGACATTGTAAACAATATATAAACGATTAACTAAGGAAAAACCTCTAAGTGATAAAAAAAGACATCAACTTAAATTCTAGCTAAAATATATTATTCTAAAGAATCTAATCTTAACAATAACTGATAATAACACAACTATACATAGCATTGTTTATGTCTTTTCTCTTAAAACATACTAATAATCAAAACATATAACAAAAACATCTTAGGCTTAATCTTCCAAATAATCTAATCTTGACAAACTTTAAAAATCAGAACCTAAAGTAAAAGAGTCTACATAACTCAAATGTAGCGATTATTTCATGTGAGACTTACCTAACTAAAAAACACTATGTAACGATGGATCAAAGGATCACAAAAAAAATATCATTTTTAAACATTTACAAAAGAAGAGTAAAGTTACAAACTAACTGTGACAACCGTTATTTGACTAGGTTAGTTTATACCTTTATAAATGGCTAAGTGTCCATTTTGTATATTTCTTATGTGCTATGTGTTCATTATATAGGTTGAAGTGGTTTACGTATGTGCATGATGTCATTTTAGAGGTAAATGATTATCTTATCTTGTGTGCATATGAGTTTGGTGTTAAGAATTTTATTTGTTCATGTGTGGTGATAATGGAACTAAAAGAAGTGTTGCATGCATTGCTACGTCAATTCTTGGATTTTAAGAGTTAAGCGTTTATAAGAAGTGTAAGTCGTTAGAAAGGAAGCATATGAGTGAAATATGGAAGTTTGCAGTAAACTTTCCATAAATAGAAAGTGAAATGTGAAATAAAAAGTTATTTTTAGAAAGTCTAGTAGGGGGCGTTTATGTAAAAAGGTTTACTCAAATTAGCTTAGGATTTTATAAAAACTTAAGGTAGTGTAGGTAATAATGAAATTAATAAAAAATAAAAAAATATATATATAATAAATAAATAATATAGGGGGTCCGGTTTTGGTTTAAAAGAAAGAGAAAAAAAGTATTTTTTTACTAAACTAATTTTGTGTTGGACTAGGACTTGTTAGGATATAGATTTAAAACCCAAACCCAAACTTGGCCCATTCTTTTTTCCCCTCTTCTTGTTGCCATACGAATTGTTTCCCCAAAACCCTAAGAAGACAAAAATTATCTTTGAATCAAGAACTAGGTGGTGAATTATGAAAGATTTAGCAAAGTTTTAGGTATGATCATTAATCTTCCTTTTTGTTATTCTTCCTGTAAATCATGTAACAAACCAATGATGGATCTAGGATATCATAAAATACATAATATTAATGATGTTTAACGATGCTAGAGTGATTAGGGCTTGATTAGGGTCATGTTCATGCAATTGGTTAGGTTAGATTTGCGTTAAAACTTGATTTAGGGTTGAGCAGAATTTTGGGTCGTGTTCAACGACTGATATCTAGATGATAAAAACGTGTATTGATATGTTTCTTGAGTCTATGAATAAGCCAAAAGAGTCTACTTTTTAGAAAATCCAGCCTCAAAGGTTTTAAGTTCGAGAAGTCATTCAAATAATTTTTATACTAAAATTTATTAAAATAGTAAATACGGGTCAGAATTAGGTCATGTTTGGGAGAGTAAAACCTATACTTAAAAATAGAATTAAGCTTAGCCCTTCAACAATAGTTAAGTTCCATATGTCTATTGATAATCCTGTAAAAATGAGCCTCTGAAAGCATGTCTAAGTATGGTAGTTAGAGTGATATAGTTTGGTGTGCAATCAGATCCGAATTAGGACAGTTTTGAAGTTTGAATTTATTTGAGGTAGTTACACATGTAAGTAATACTTGGGAATCACAAGGTAGTTAATATACTCATAAATAAACATGGGTGATTTTTGGTATAAATTATGAAGGTCATTAAGTAAGGGTTTTGAGTACGTAAAGAGACACTAAAATTCTGTAATTCTGATTTAATTATAAGTAGCTAGTGTAAAGTGTTAATGAGATGGTTAAGGTTGGGCATGGTGTCGGGGTGACCCATGATGGTTAACTAAACCCTTAGACATCCATCATATGTGTGTTACATGGACTAGAGCTTTTAGCTTGGTCGCGTGTAACCGTGTTTATTTATTTGTATAGTTGCGTGTTGAGATTTGGAAGCTGCGTTTGAGCATTCAGGTGAGTTTCATAGTCCCTCTTTTTACATTGCTTTTAAAATTGGGATGGAAATGATGCTTGTGGTTTAAAAAGGGTTTTGATTGCTGTGATTATGTGGTTAATTGTGTATGGACAATGTGTGACTGTTGTATGACTTTATGTTACATGATGATTGTGGTATTACTTGCATGTACTATGTTTGACATGTCAAGTGTTAGTGATTTGGGATCGGATGAGTACGCCTACTCAATGATAGTGTTGGTCCAGGCCTAAGTATAAGTTCCAGCTGGTAGACTTTTAGGTGCGTAAGTGGCTATTTGGGATCGGATGGGTACGCCTACCCAGTGTGTGGTTTGTTGGTTTGAATATGATGATGTGGGTTGCATGATAGCATAAGTTCTTGATAGTTCATAATTGTCCTGCATTGTTTTTTTAATAATCACAGTAATTGATTTAAAGATTGTATTGTGTGTCTTAAACCTATGACTCTCACCAACCATTGTGTTGACGTTTAAAGCATCATTTTTAGGTGAGCATCATGAGGATGTTAAGACTAAGATAAATGGCTAGAGAGACCATAGGCTGCATGTGGAGTTGAACCTCCTAGTTTGTGTTTTGCATTGATTAGATTATTAAATATTTTGGTTTGAATTGTTTAGATGGATTTTGAAGTTTTGAAATGTCTTGATATTGGTGAGAACCCCCTTTTCTTCATGACACTTAGTGTCTATGCTTTTTCATTTAATGCATTTTAGTTCCTCTATACAGACGCCATTGTGTTTTGATGATATCCATTCTCGTTACGCCTCGTGTTTCCGCCTTGGCGGGGTGTGACAATAACATCGCTGACATTCTTTCTTTAACCCTCAAACGTGAATCATTAAATTATCTTCGTCAAGGTTTAGGAATGATGGAACACATTCCATAAATCGTTCTCTTTTTTTTAGTTTCGATTCTAGTCCGTGTTCCATTCTGTGTCGTGACAACTTAAATACTTCATCCGAAGTATTTTAAGCATTTTTAATTGGCGAAATGCAAATTAAAATGTCACTCCCTTCACAAAATTCGTCAAAAAATCAAGCCCTCTCCTATTGGCGGTCCGGAGGCCCCCAGACTTATTCTGGCGGCCCTCAGATATGTCTAGGACCGCCGGCAGCAGTCTTGTAATATCGCTTATTTTTTTTAAATCTGTAACCAAACACTCCCTCTATTCTGCTACGAGCTGACGTCTACTCTACACCTAAATCTATGCCTAATATCTCTCCATAGATCAATGGGTCATCCTCATATCCCAACACTCATAAGCCTCGTTGCTTATATTATCAATGGTTAAGTGAATTTCATCATGAAATACATCTCATTCTCAAACATAATCCTTACAATCGCCATACTCACAAATCCCCTCACATCTTGGTCCTCACTTCTCATAAGCGTCTTTTCTCATCTCTAATAGTCTTTCTACTTGTGACGTTTCTTCTCACTCCTAAATGTTCCCTTTCACTTCTAATAAGTAT
>BQNB010208433.1:0-10408 GCA_026074375.1 Tanacetum coccineum
CATTTTGCTCATGTACGGGTCTTAACGGATAGCATATATTATGTATAAATCTTAGATGTTAATATTTATTATGTTTTTGGGTCAAAATGAGAAATTTACTATGGTTTATGATTCTGCAGATTTTTAGCAATGTATTGTAGCAGTACTGTAGCAACAGAATAATTTTTTTTTAGCCTGGGCGTTTCAAGTTGGTATCCGAGCAGTGGTTTAAGGGATCTAGGTATCCACCATAGATGGGTATTTAGACTTAAACCTAGGCTATAGGCGACCTATAGAGTTAGACATGTTTTCGCATATGCATGTGGGATCAATTATAGTCTAGTTTTTCCATTTGCTTGTTATGCAATCATGTAGCTTTCATGAACTTAGTATGATATGATATCAATGGGGACTTAATTATCTGATGGAATTATTACGACGCCTGGCCAACATGGTAATAATCGCATCATATAACGACGATTCATCGATATTGTGTTATACTTAAGGATTGAACTTGGGGTATAGCATTTATTTTATGCGTGTAAAAGATTATGCATAGTAGATCTTATCATGGATTATGTTTAACTTTCAGCGTAGATATGGCTGAAAGCAATCCAGAAGGGTCCGAATGGCCGACTCAAGTAGATATTCTAGAGAACGATGAACAGGAAGAAACTCCCGAACAGACAGAAACAGATGAGCATGAAAACGCTCACATGCCTGCTGCCATGGCTAAGGAGATTAAAGAAATGATCTCTCAAGAAGTAGCTAAAGCACAGGTAGCAGCATTGTCTCACCTTAAGGAATATTTTGGTAATACTATCTCCCAAACTATCAAGGAAGAAATAATTACAAATTTCGCGAGACGAGTAAAGGAAGTCGTGTATAATGACTTATCGGCTTGTAACCACCATCTTACTCTAGAGAAAGCAATCCCTTTCTATGTCACATATGGATTCAAGATGTTGAGGGAATGTTTGATACAAGCAAATGTCCCTACAATTTACGGGTTAAATTTACAGCTAACCTTCTTCGCGGTCGTGCAAAAGAATGGTGGAATCACACTCTTGCTACAAAGGGCCCTGATGTTGCCCGAAATATGTCATGGAATGAATTTAAGGAGTCATTCCTTCAGAAGTTCTCCCCACGGGCCGAACTTAAGAATATCTTAAGGGACTTTCTAAGCACTCATCAGGCAACGCAACAACCCGTGCATGATTTTTCCATGACATTTCTTGATAGGGTACATTTTCTACCTGAATATGTTAATGATCAGAAGTTGCTCATGAACCATTATGTTGATATGCTTAAGAAGGAGATTCGTGAGTTTGTTTCAGCAAAGGATTGGAAGAACATGGATGAGCTTATGAATGCAGCCTTGGAGCGAGAACAAGAAACCAAGAAACATGAGCAGTCTCCATCAAAAAGAAGGATTAAACAGGGTGTTCTTCTAGTAAGAAGCTCAAGTCTAATGAAACCTATCCAAGGTTCAGGGGGAAAGGATACCCACAGTGTACCAATTATGGAAAATTCCATCCGGGTGAGTGCCGCGCGGGTAACAGGACATGTTTCAGCTGTGGCGAACATGGCCACATAAGTAGAGAATGCCCCAGACCCACACAGATTTGTAAGAAATGTTATCAACCGAATCATACGGCTAAGTCATGCCCAAACACTAGACCACCTCCTCCCCGATAGCAAGAGCCAAGAAGGAACAAGAATAGACGTGGGGCACTACCAAGACCTAAACCATCTGGATCCCCTAATCTTGTTGGATTCCAAAGACCACAAAGGCCTCCAAGTCATCTATATCAGATGATGACAACAGAAGAAGCAAAGGAAGCACACAATGTTATGACAAGTACTTTCTTTGTGAATTTATTACCTGCTCGTAAAACACCCCGTGTTTTCAAGTCATTTGCGATGTCAATAAATCTACTATTTATTTTTTTAGTGTTGTACGCGTTTGCTTTTAATTTCATGTATTAAGTAAAACCGCGTAAGCTAAAAATGATCGTTCAATGTAAACGGGCATCAAACAATTAAACGATTACATCAAGCAAGTATTAAATAATTATGGTCTTTGTTCATTGATTTTTTATTGGTTGCGTAAATTGATTTCGTTTCGCAATAAAATACGTTTAGGCATTCCCGGAACCACCAAAACTTTTCTACGCTTCAACAAATACCCACTTTTATACCCTAAACATAAAAGTTACATAATAGTATCATAAATATAATAACCATGGCCGGAATTGTCGCAATGGATACAAAAAATATGGAAAAATCTTGCACCTTGGTCCTTTGGTACTAACACTACTTCATTAAACCTAGCCACTCTTGTTTCGTTACCAAGCCTAAGACCCAATGGACTTCATTAAGACCCTTATGGTGTCTCCTTGACTAGTCCTACACATATAATACTTATACATTGCAAGAGATAAGAACACATAACACTCAACAATTATCAAAAAGCAAAAATCTCTCCCTTTTGCTCCTTATAAGCCCACAGCACAAACACCCCCTTATAAATAATCCATACAATGTTTTATACAACATATACAAGCCATCACACATCATTCCTAAGATATACTAAGGTATTTGCAAGCCTTGGTTAACCATTTGCAAGTGTTTGAAGGCAAGAAGGAAGCTAAGGTGTAATATTTAGAAATTAGGAGTTTTCATTATGAAAGCTTGGGTTTATAAACAAAACAAAGGTTTAGATTTTGTGGTCATTCACACTACATCACATTAAGGGTTATCTAGACACCCTATACCTTTTCATTTCATGAGTTTCATATGGTATATATTTTCTATTAAGTAAAATCACCACTTAGGATATGCTAACCTTGTAAAAATGGATTTTTTCTCTTGTAAACATGATTAAAGACTTGTACACATGTTATATGGATGGTAATAATGAGGTTATACAATGGTTTTTAAGACTGTACACTCTTGGTTTATGTATATAAAATAATAATGTAATAGAACTAGAATTAAGGTTTACTTAAGAAAATTAGGTTTATAAGTGTTTATTATGGACTTTGTTAACTTGGACGTAAAACTTTTGGACAATAGTGACTAATGGACATATTTAATATTAAGAACATATAATATACATGTATAAAAGACTTTGTGGTAATTTACAAAGTTGAAAGGTTATAAAAACAAAAGGATTAAAATGGATTTAGATAAAGACATTGAAATTTCTGTCAAAAATACGAATAATCAACATATTTATTATATGTTTTGTATAGACTAATAAATCTCAAAATACGAATCCGGGCATATAAGGAACTTGAAAAACGGATTAATAACGAAGAAGTTATGTAATTTACAAATTATACTTTAAATATAAACGATTTATAAAAGAATTTTTATAAAACAATGTTATAAAATAATTCTACAAACAGAAAGTTTAATATTTTTAAACAATTATACACCTTTTTAGGTAGTCCAAAATGATAAGAATCCGTAACTTTTTCAATAAAACGAAAGAGTTAACGAATTTCACAAGTGTTACGATAATAAATACTTTTATAAAAAGTTACAGTCATGACAGAAACATTTAATTTTTGAACCTCATAAATAAATAAACTTTCTTACGAGAAACGTGCTCATAAAAGAATCCTAAAAAAACTGAGCTATAAACGAATAAAATATGACCATTTCAGGTATTACGAGAATAGTTTTATATAAAACCCAATGAAACAGTAAAAGTTACTGTTCATCAGAAGAGCTCAAAATATGAAAATGTATAATTATGATATATCTTTCAACTACGAAAACGTGAGCGTAAGAAACATCCAAATCGGACTTGAAACGCGAAAGTTATGTCAGTTTTACTAAAACGATATTTATAAATGTTTTAACTTTATAAATATGTTTTCACAAATACAAATAGATGGTGATATAGCTACATAGACTTATACATGGTATTAGTTAATCAAATGCCTAGTACTTATACGACCTATATTTATTTAGGTTGCATTCGGTCATTGCGTGACGCATTTTTCATGATAATTCTTATTTAACGCTCACCTGAATGTGAGCTATATCCCTCAAACGTTTTACATGGTTTTGTTTTATAATTTTGGGGTGGAAAACATGCATTTTGCATTATAACGTGGAGGACACAATGGATAATAAAATATACTATGATTTACATGTTTGCCTAATGTGCGATAAACCAAGTTGAGCCCCATTATCATGAACTTTAATGATTACGTTTTGCCTAAGTAGCTTGAACCCAATATGCCCGGTATCATGAACTGTTAATTTCTGGTTTGGAAGCGCGAGTGTTATAAATAGATCTATTTGGGATTGACCTCCCCGTTCGGGTGATTAGCTATCACCGGGAACGAACGTTATAGCATGTCGAATTTGGGATGTTTCGGGTTGAACATCATCATGGGCAATGTAGGCAATATTTATATTGTATTCATATATGTCTAGCTTCAGTGTCATGAGCTTAGGGAAACGTAATGGCATTTTGTGATATTTATCACGGGGAAATCTTGCGGTCCGGATTTATACATATATAAACCTATGAATTCACCAACTTTATGTTGACCGTTTTAAGCATGTTTTTCTCAGGTTAATAAGGTACAAGAAACAAGGATACATTGGTGGTCTACATTGTGGAGTCATTTCTATAAAGATTTACGTGCATCACATTTTGGGGATATTTGTCATGTAGAAAAATCTTTGCATTTTCAAGAATGAACAAGTTTAGCCGTTGAGCTTTTGTAACAATAATTTATTAAATCCAATGTATCATTTTCAAACGACACGTTTAGTGGTCGTTCTCTCATGTCTTGTGCAATGTTATTATGAAGTAACGCTCCCGGATCCTTATTCCGCTGCGACCCATTTTGGGGGTGTTACAGATTGGTAATCAGAGCCAAGGTTATAGAGAACCAGGTCAAATGTTTTGCTGGACTATAACTGTTTTCAAACATTGCATTCATATAAAGGGGTTTTTCACGGGACATAAATACACTAGTTGTTGCATTAGTTGGTTATACTAGATGCATTCATAATTGATATACGTGTTTATATTATACTACGTATATACCATACCAGTCTTATATAATATAGTTATATAAGTTATTTTTGCTTGTTACAGCAGTTATGTCGTCTGATTCCGCGATTACCTATACTTCCGTCCACTCTGAGGCACGATCTTGGAGTATCCTGTCTGAGGATCCTTACGGGGAGGCTGCCCGACAGTTGTTGGAGCAGGCACCACATCTTTCAGAGTATGTACCTGATTCCATGGAGCTAGAGGATCATGTACTAGTGTACATTCCTGAGCCTTAGCACCCTGAGGATTTAGTGCCAGCTGAGGATGAGGCACCTATAGAGCCATACATTACTGAGGTTGCTTCTGCACCTACACCGCCACTACCACCACCATCCTTTCTACCGACACTTATCTGACCCCCACATACTAGAGCAGCCATGGCTTAGAGGAGAGCTACAACACCATCCATATATCATTCACTACTTCCAGCAGGGACGCCACCATTGTTACCTATACCACTATCTGCACCATCCACTAGCCGTAGAGCTAACATTCCCGAGGCTGACACGCCGCCTCGGAAGAGGCTACTACTAACTGCTCCCACACCTAGGGTTGAGGTTGGGGAGAGTTCTGCTGCTGCTAGACAGCCAGGATCTACTATGGCCCGCAGGGTCAATCACAGTTTTGTAGATGCTGTGGATACCAGGGTTCGAGATACTGAGAGGAGGACTATGGCCGCCGTAGAGGTGGTCAACCTGAGGGTCAGTTACCAGGCAGATGTTTGCAGGAGAGAGAGTTTGAGGTTTTATTCACGACATCAGGAGGCCCAGGAGGACCGGGCTGCTGTGAGAGTTGAGATTGAGATATTGAGGAGAGAGAGGCTTGCTTACGAGCAAGAGAGCATCGAGACCCGTCAGGCCTTGGCTAGGTCTGAGGCTTACAGCAGGGCACTAGAGGCACGGATTAGAGTGTTAGAGACTCAGGTGTATTGCCACGAGTGGCAGCGTCAGGACGCAGATGATTGTGCTATTGAGCATATCATACGTACCCAGTCCTTGAAGGCTGGAGCACGCGTTGACACCTTAGAGGACACTGGTAGTAGTGCCTAGGTTTACCTTTCTATCATATTGTAGCTATAGGGTAAGTAAGAAAATTAATACAAATGAGTTTTGACACTTTTTACATTCCCATTGGAATGTGCAAATTATCCAACCATACCAGGAGATAGAAAATGACACAAACACAAAGAGATAAGACATACTTTACACTTTAAGAAACTAGCAACGATAAATGGACTTAATCTAACAGGGTATGCTAAGGTGTAAAGTGTGTAAACGAAACAAATCGATGAGTGTTGTCCTAAGGGATTGGCTCTACAGGTTTATCTACGGGTACTTACTCTTAAAAATGAGCGAAAAAAAAGAGGTTTACACTGGGGGATACTAACCATGACGATTCTTCAATAACCACAACATCTAAAGGGCATTTTGGGTGAAAATCTAGAAATTACCAATATTAACAAGTTACTCCCTCTAAAGTCTATAGTAATCATTATTATGTCTCGAATAGATATACTATGAAATGTTAGTAATTGTCTACTAATGCACCGGACAGTGGCACACTCATATTTATGTGAGAGTTTAGGTAAATATTTAGAAATTTGATAGGGAATCTCTTTCAAATCCCCTAGCAGCTCAATTTCCAGGTCATGAACTCGGTTCTTTAGCCCTTTGACATCTTCAGCTAGTTTATTGAACTTGGTGGGGAGTTCATTCAGCTTAGTTGGTAGTGAGCTGCTAAAGTCATGAGCAGATAATTTTTTTGAAAATTCAGTGTGTAAAGACTTTACCAGAAGCTCATTGAGCTGTCCTATATTGGGAAAGGAGGGTTGAGCTTTAAGGAGAGCAACTTCAGCTTCAGCTTTATTCTTTTCATGCTCTAGTTTATGCTTTTGAGACTAAAAGCACTTGATTTGTGAGCTACATTTCTTGAATTATCCTATTTCTCCTTTCTACCACGCCATTTGATTGTAGAGTGCGTGGAGCCGAGAAGTTATGTGTAATACCATTGGCATTACAAAACTCTCTAAATTGCAATTCATTATCAAATTCCCTACCGTGGTCAGTCCTAATTGACACTATTGAACATCCTAATTGGTTTTGTATTTTCCTACTAAATATTTTGAATTGTTCGAAGGCTTCGGTTTTGGTTTTAAGGGATCTTATCCAAGTGTACCTAGAATAGTCGTCTACTATTACTAAGGTGTAGAGGTTTCCTCCGTAACTCCGTATGGCGGATGGACCGAAGAGATCCATATAGAGAGGTTCTAAGCATCTAGTCATTAAGACTACATGCTTAGCTTTGTGGCTAGCGTGAGCTTGTTTTCTAATTTTGCAAGCATCACAAAAATGTTGATCAAACTTAAGCTTAGGTAAGTTCCTAACTAATTCCTTGGATGCTAACGATTGAATGAGATGAATATTAGCATTGTTGATAAAAATATAATGCCTAAAAACATTACTAATATTTTTTCACATCTTTACGTTTTGATAATCACAAAATATAAAAACGTTCAACGTAAAATTAAACGTAAACAAGTAATTAGTAGTAAATTCTCATTTCATATACATCACTTAAAGGTATGAATAAATAAATGTTTAATGCATTTTATGATCAAATAAAATTTTTATTCAACCTCACACTTTTATAAAATGTTGTAAACATTTTATAAATATTACAAAACATTTTCTACAATTAAAATAAATGTTTTATTCAAAATAAACATTTTGAAATTCAAATTTTCGGACCTAAATCGGCTAGAAAAGTTCCAGAAAATTCCCCCTACACAAAAGACAAACTGGGGAAGCCCTAGTCTTGGGCGGCCCCCTTAAATACACTGCCGGCCCCCTTAAAATTAAGGGGATCGCCCACCTATTTAAGGGGACCGCCCCTAGGTAGACGCTCCCCCAGTTTGTCCTATAAATACTAGACTTTTCCCTACAATTTTCTCACATTTTGCACTCATTCTTTCTATTCTAAAACAGCCCACACATCTCATCAAAATCCTTTGATCATTTAATCATAAAGCTTTATTTCCAAGTGATCCAAGCTCAATTCCTCAAGTGCAAGAGAAGAATACTTCCATCCTCAAGTGAAGAAGTATTACACCTTTGTGTGTTGTTGCAATCTTATTGCATCCATATCATAACTTGTAAATCTTTTGTATATCTTGTATTTATGTGTAGTAGCTAGATCTTGGCGATCTTTGTAAGTATAGATAGATCATGGTGATCTTACCAAGTAGTGTTAGTTAGTTGTGGCATAAGTAGTGTGGTGAAGTGAAGTCGTGAAGTTGTGAGGAAGTCTTGAAGTTGTGAAGAAGTTGTGAAGTTGTGAAGTTGTGTTGTGATAGATTGGTTCTAGCTAAGATTAGAACTCGACATTTAGCTTTGTGTCATAAATCGGTGTAAGCAACGTTGTGTACGGTTTTCTCCGCCATAAGGGAGCTTGTTGACATAGTAAAGAAAACTCTCGAGTTAGGTGCTCGGGGAATGGAGTAGGGCGAAGAGGTGCTTCGTTACCGAAAAACTATAAATCCTCACGTTGTGGTTTGAATGTTCTTACTCTTATCTCTTGTCTTACATTATCTCCTCATACTATCATATCAATTGTTTAGATAAATATATTGTTCATATTGTGCAAGTGTTGAGTTCACATAAATTCAAATCTAGAATTATTTTTTACAAACAACCTTTAATTAAAAAGCGGTAAACTATTCAACCCCCCTTCTAGTTTTCATAGTGTGGTTAGTTGTGATAGATTGGTTCTAGCTAGGATTAAAACTCGACGTTTGGCTTAGTGTCGGAAATCGGTGTAAGCTTAGTTGCGTATGGTTTTCTCCACCTAAATGGAGCTTGTTGACTAGTAAAGTAACTCTTGAGTTGGGTACTCGGGGAGTGGAGTAGGGCGAAGAGGTGCTTCGTGACCGAACCACTATAAATCATCGCGTCCGATTTGCACTTTCTTTTACTTTTCGCTTTACATCTTTATTTACCTTATCGCCTTACATTTATATTTGCATTAGATCTATATGTGTGTTGATTGTTGCTTATATTGTTTGGATGATGATTGTGTCATGGATAGAAGTTAACATTACGATTATGTTTATATTGCTATGACATGTTCTAGTGGATATAAATGTATTATTCACACTTATCATATTGCATCTAACTTGATGGATAATTTGATACGAAATAATTTAAGTTTTTAAATGGAAACGTATTCACCCCCTTTATGATTTCCATAATTAGTATCAAAGCCACGTCGCTCTAATTTTCAAAACAAATAGTTTTCAAAATGAAGTACGATCCATGTATCAAATTACCCATGAAGGGGGATTAAATATGAAAAGTGTTTTGTTGATTAACTTGTATTAGTTTTGTTGTTAAATACACTAATTATACTAGCTCGAGGTAAAAATAATGCTTAAAATAAGTGTTATATGTTTGGTATTAAGTTCAGAAAGTTGTACACCTTTCCGCAAAGTCAGTAAACAATTTTATACAAAAAATACAAATTTTGAGTGTCAGATGGCCGCCCCCCTTAATTGTTTGGGCGGCCCCCTTAATTCCTGGCCGGCCCCCTTATATTTAAGGGGACCACCTGTCTGATTTGACAGATTTTTGAAAACATTGAAAATTCATATAAAATCAACCGTAAGTCCGTAGAAGTCGTGTCACCCGCCATTTCGAAGATAATCGAGTCTACTTTCATATAAAAATACTTCCAAGTTTTTATTTCAAACTTAAACCAGTCAAAAAGGCAAAATACTACTTATTGTCTAAAACATTGAGTCTCGTTTTAACGTAAAACTTGTATTTTATCTTTTCCTTTCGAGTCGGACATTTCTAGTCGGTATATCTTTGAAAAATGGTGTAATTAACTTTTCAAAAATATTAAACTTGATTTTTGAAATGGGGAGGAAAGTATTTTATTTTTAAATAAAACCGAGCTATGAATATATTGTTGTATTTAATACACAAAACGACAACAAGTACTTTTATGTGTTATGCTGCACTTCTTTGTGTCTTAAGTTTGTTAATAGAAATTATTAAATGATTGTTGATTGAGCTAATTGAATATCTAAGCACATGTGCCATGTACACTATTCGTTTGTAGCTAGTTTTTCAAATTATGCTTACTAGAACTTATGCTAGATTTCTTGCATTAAGATTATGAAATTGCTCTTGTATTGTATATAGGCATAGATCACTTAATTTACAAATGTCAAATAAACATCTTGTAAATCTTTTTGAGTATGGGAATATACTTATGAATAAAAGTTTAATAACTTATCAAGTATATTATTAAATATGTTAAAACTAGTCACCTAAATATTTCCAA